>RANZ01000258.1:0-50223 GCA_009805285.1 Neurospora terricola FGSC 1889 | reverse complement strand
TCGCTACGTCCACCGAAGCGATCACCTCCAAAGCCGCCGCCGGGGCCGCCGGGGCCACCACCACCCCTGAAGCCGCGGTCGCGTCCTCTAAATCCACCACCGAAACCGCCGCCGCGGAAGCCACCGGGGCCGCCAAATCCACCGGGACCCATGGGCCTAGCAGGCATCGCCTTGGTGTAACCACGGCCACCAAGACCGCCACCGAGACGACGAGGTTTCCATCCCTTGACCGTACGGCCTCTCTCTACATCGACCTTGATGCGGCGATCCTTGATACGGATGCCATCACAGCCATCTAGAGCAGCTGGATTGCGCATGCGCCACAGGCGCAGGTGTCAGTAAGGCCTTACCATGAAGAACAAATACTACCTTTCAAGGTATACGACGTGGAAGATGAATGGATAAAGGGAAGACGAAAAAGTTTCCGCAGGACAGGCAAGCTTGAGGGCCATTGAGTCCTGGTTGTGGGCTTACAGAAAGCACCGACAGCGGGCGTTTCCTTGTCTGTGTGTGCTGGTTGAATGTCAAGAGGGGGGGGGTCAAGGGGGGCTGGTCATTACCTCTCATGTCCTTTTCACGTTCGAAAACGACAAAAGCATAGCCACGATGGGGCTTTTTCTTCTTGTTCGGGTTCTCATCGGCGTGGGTATCTCTGATGATACGGATCTGTTTTCGTGTCAGCCAAACGTCAACAAACACATGCATAGATATGCTGCCATGGTGGGGGATGCAAACTCACACGCTCGATGGGACCGAAGCGGCTGAACTCGCGCTCGAGATCCTGTTCATCAGCACGGTAGTCAAGACGCGCCACTATCAACGTCTTGAAAGCATCTCCTCTGATGTTGGGATCGTCATTGGGGTTGTCTGCAACAAAACGTCATCTGTTAGCAAGCCGCATGACAACAAGGGAATGGAAACACGGTTGTCAAGTAAAGGAGTAGCGAGTACAACTGCGCGCAACGTTGGGGGGTTGCCGCGTACAATTCTTGGGACCCTCGGTCAACAGCTTCTCCAAAGCCTCCTTCCCCTCGCGCTTCTTGCGATCGCGCGCTTCCAGCCAGCTCTCGGTCGGATGGTACTCGTATTCCTGCTCGTAGGCCTGCATGGCAGGAAGGAAGTCGGAAACGGGGGTGATGAAGGCCGACTTGCGCTCTTCGGGAGCAACATCGCAGGGCGGCACCCAGCGCAGAGGTGGCCGGGGCGCGAAGAGCGCGAGGAGATTAGGCGGGAGCCTATCTGTCATTGTCGCTTCACGTGTCGCTGTAGCTGGTTGGTGTTTTGGTTGTGGTTGATCTTATCTGTCGTCGAATGAAATATGTCCGTCGGAAACCAGGGAATGTCTGTTGTTTTATCCGCTGTTCGGAAAGCCGGGCGAGAACAGTTCAATAAGCTTTAACGCTGTTAATATTTGCCAAAGCTCGTGATGACGATAATGTGGTGTTGTCGGGTTGCGAGAAAGGTCAAAACCGCATTCGCGACTTTGCTTGCTTTGCCCAAGAAAGTGGACAGTTGAAGAGAGAGGGCGGGAGGCGGGAACAGCAAGGGCCCTGTCCAGTTTGGGCGACTGTTGTTGCTGTGTCGTCCACTGGCAGCCTCGCAGCTCTTGCTCCAGCTCTCGCGCGCTTGACCACTGCGAAAGAGGGACCGTGCACCCTTCCACCTCATCTTATCACTACACACACACCCTATGAGGGGTGGAATCGCATGAAATTCTGCCGACCGCTTTTGCAGTGGGCACTGGGCGGGCGCCCCCAGTGCCGTGCCGGCGCGCGACGGGCGGGAGTTTGGCAGAAGTTCAAGTCGCACCCTCCGGATCATGAACCCTGGTGGACTCGGACTTGTTGCAAGGCGAGGACGGCGGCGACGAAGAAGAGCATCACAACAATGACGGTAAAAGCCTTGACGCAGATCTCCTCTGCCGGCCGTGTAAGTTGGACAATAGACTTGAGAGCAATTAAACTAATCAAGAAAAAAAATGCTAATCTGTTGTCGCTTTGCTTCTAGAATGGCGTCGGCGCATTCGTCTTGCAGTGTAAGAAGTTGGACATCCACTACAGTGACTGGGCTGGCAGCTCCCGGGGCATGAAGTACGTTTACGATCCTTCGACATGACAGCAGCACTATCCCTTCCGATCGAATACTCTCCCTACCTACCGAGTCCTATCCTCCATACGTCCTCGACACCATCATCCTCATCCAAGACCAAGACCTTCACGTCCTCCTCCTCCGTCCCTCCTCCGTCGCCCTCGCTCCATACCATCCGAACCTCCAACCCCCCTCAGAGTCTCCCCTCCCTCTATACTACCCCAGTTACTAACCATGGCCTCCCTCCCACAGCGGCTTCATCAAATCCCTCCTCCCCAAATTCGCCGCCGCCAACCCTCAGATCGAGTTCATCGTCTCTCCCCGGCCCGCCAAGCACCCGATCCTCATGGGCCACTACATCAACGGCCGCACCAAGGCCATCTGCGTGCGCAACATGGAGCCGCTGGAGATCCTCAAGAAGGCCGAGCTCCTCCGGGACGCGAGCGGCGAGAAGCCCCAGAAGTTCAAGAAGCCCGTCACCAGCACGAACCCCAGTGTCAGAGGCGTCTGGTCGCCTTATCACGGGCAGGGTTTGGTTGTATAAAGGGTTGGCTGTTGTTTTTGTGTGGTGCTGGGGTTGGGATGGTGTTGGGTTGGGCTATGCCGGTGCTGGGCTAGGTGCTGGATTGTAGCTGGCCCGGCTCGGTGTTGGATGGATTGTATATACCATGTGGAATGTATGAATATGAATAAGGACATCAAAAGGCTTTTGGCGGTATCAAGGATTTCGATTAGTTACAATGAGTTGCTCTAAAGTCCCTCCAGATCTAACAAGGTTCGATGATGAATTCTTCCAGTTGCCAAGCATCAGACATTGTCATCCGGTTCCTGGTGGTCGACTGTCAATACCGGAACTTATGGTGAACATCTTAGAAGAGCGAATGGTGAAACCATGGAGTTATGAACCATGGAGTTACGGTGATCGGTGTCACAGTAAAGTGGCTACAGGAAGCAAACAGTGCTTTTTCAATCCCCAACTGAACGCATTTAGGACATTTAACTTCTTTATATTTTCGCCTTATTCTCAACACCATTTCCCAGCCTATATAAACCCGCAGACGTCAGCCCCCTATGCGCTGACAAGACGTGCGGTTGTTACAAAGCTATGAAACTTTTATGGGCAGGTAGCCTACTGGTTGGAGTTGATGATATCGACGACTGTTTATCATCATGTTAGCTTCCATCTTCACACCATAGCATCAGCGGAAAACACTCACACTCGGGCTTCAAGCTGGCACCGCCAACAAGGAAACCATCAATGTCCTCCTCCTTGGCAAGGTCCTTGCAGTTCTTGGCGTTGACAGAGCCACCGTAGAGGATGCGAGTCTCCTCAGCAACCTTCTCGCTGACGTTCTGCTTGAGCCAGCTGCGGATGGCGGCGTGAACCTCCTGGGCCTGCTCCTTGGTGGCGACGAGGCCGGTGCCAATGGCCCAGATGGGCTCGTAGGCGATGACGACGTTCTTCCAGTCGTTGATCTCCTTGGCGAGAGCGGCGAGCTGGTTCTCGACGAACTTGATGGTCTCGCCGGCCTGGCGGGTGTCCTTGGACTCGCCGCAGCACCAGATGACCGAGATGCCGTTGTCGAGGGCGTACTTGGTCTTGGAGGCGACGAACTCGTCCGACTCGCCGAACTCGTTGCGGCGCTCGGAGTGGCCGAGAATGGTCCACTTGATGCCGAGATCCTGGAGTTGCGAAACGCTGATCTCGCCGGTGAAGGCGCCGTTGGGCTTGTCGAGGACGTTCTGGGCGGCGACCTCAATGTTGGACTTCTTGAGGTTCTGCTTGACGAAGTCAAGGTAGAGGGCGGGAGGGGCGATCACGACCTCTGGTTATGTTGTGTCAGCACTGAGCGTTGTGTTGCTGATTTCCCCCCCGTTCTTGCTCTGACGTTGCAAACATACCGACGTTGGGGTCCAATTGGGCATTGTTAAGGTTGTCAACGATGGCCTTGAGATCCTTTCGGGTCCCGTTCCTGGAAATAGGGGTTTGTTTGGTTAGCCGACCGAGTCATTACCGCGGGGTTTTCGTGACATATGACGGGATGCGATGATGATGGTAATGGCGGGGTAAAAGTGTTGGGGAAACGAAGCTCCCCTCAGCTCTGGGATGGGAATTAACGCACATCTTGAAGTTACCGCCGACGAAGAACTTGCGAGCCATTTTGGGCGATTTGTTTGTTTGATAGTATTAAAAAAGGGGGTATCTAGGGGGTTGCAGGAAGTAGAAGCAGATGTCAAAGTTGTGATGATGTGATGTTGGAGTGGAAGTTGGAAACAGAGCTCGAGATGGGGACGGGACGAAGTGGGATAGGGTACCTCTATGTACCGCTGGAGGAGGGGTCGGGACTCGGTAGCTTGGGCGGAGGCATCAGACGTAAAAGTGGATTATCATCTGCAAGTTCGGGGCACCAGAGCCTGTCACACGTGCGATTCCCGACCCGGAGCTGGTTGTCGTTCCTCGAGGTTTTCGTGTATTCGAATGGTTGCTTGGCGGGTGGGATCCAGTTGCGAGAAGGTCCGATTGTCGCTGCTGTCAATGGTGGTTCCAAGCTGCAAGTTCCCCTATGGCACCACTTTAAGCCATATACATCTGCTATTCAGCATATCAGAAGTCTTCTTTTTCCAGAAGCAAATAACACCACTTTCACGAGACAATGTTCAAGACGGGACTCGGCTAAAGGTGTGTTTACTCTTTGGTGGTTTGGTATCATTAACTGGGACCCTTGTTTCGTCATATCTCCATCCAGTTGTGGATCGCTGTACCTGCGTCCGACTAATGACACTGGAGTCCTTGTTGTGCCAACTTCCTGTCCGCTCGTCCGCTCGGCTTCTGAGTTCCTACCACCGCCAGGAACCGTGTGATCGCTATTGTTGATCACCAGCGGAATGAGACATCGTGTACACGTGTAAACTGTCCGCCTCGTTCTTTCACTTCCTCAGTCCTCCCCCACGATCTGCACATCGCAGCTTAGCGCCTAAAGAACCCGCCCTTCACTTGCGGCTTCCTGTTTCGGAGCAGGAGGGTCTCCTTGAGATTCAACGCTTGCCTCTTCACTTTGGGCGCTAGGTTCTGGTTCGTGTTGTTCGGTACAACTCTGAACACTGTCGAGCCGACCTTCTCGTCCTTGGGACCCTTGGCCTCACGAACAACCTTTCTCCTCTTAGCTCCTTCGGCTGAATCTGACCTCTGAGGAGCCTCGTCGTCTTCATCGTCAGACTCCAAAAGCTCAAGGGGAAGCAGTTTCGGGATCTCCCGCTTCCTCTTCTCGGGCAATGCCGCCGCAGCATCCTCCTCAGCCTCTGACTCAGCTTCATCCTCACTCGGTTGCTCAACCTTCTTGGCGGCGCGCTTCTTGGTCTTTGCTTGCTCCTTGAGGATGGCATCACGCTCTTGGCGTCTCTTCTTCTCCGCAGCAGCTTTCCTGTAGTAGTTGTCAGAATCATGTTTGAATCGTCATGTTTCACGGTTCCGCCTTGTGACTTACTGCTCGGCAGCCTTTTGGGCAGCCTTCTCAGCCTCCAAAGACTTGGCCTGAGCCGCATGGGTAGAGACCGCCTCAGGAGCCTCGTCGTCACTATCCTCCTCTTCCGAATCCTCTTCACTTTGCTCCTGCTCTTCCTTCTTCTCCTTCAAGCTCTCTTCCAACGGGTTGACAGCCGGGGCTTCTCTTGGCGTGACAAACTCCTCCTGCTCACTGTCGTCGAATGTGATGTGCTTTCCCCGCGGCTGCTCGGTTGGGGTCTGGAATAGTTGCGACTCTCCCTCCATTGTTGTATCAGGGTCCTGAGTCTTGGCAGCCGATGTTGGGAGGGGGATCTCGATCTCGACGTGCTTGATACTCCTGACGGAAGATTCTGTCGATGACTCCTTCAAGGGCGTCTGAACCGTGCTCTCAACCTCCACCTGCTCAATCTCTACAATCTCCGCAGCCCTCTTCAAGGCAGTCTTCCTGGGTGTGGCCTTCTTGGCCGCGGCTTTTGTTGCACGGGGCGCCTTTGCCGGAGTGGCAGCAGCCTTTTCGGGGGAGTTCTCCCTTGCTATTTGGCCTCGAGTCCTTGGTGCCATTTTGATGATGCGCCGTGGCAAGATTTCTCTGGAAATATGGCTTTTTGAATATCCAAACTTCCTGTGAAGAATTGTGTGTATCCTGGAGGGTCGCTTCTTGGAAAAACCAAAAGATAAAGTGGTTCGGATGAGGCGATATGAGGACGGGAATCTCAAGTGAAGGGTCCAAAAGGGTTCGCAATTCGAAGGTTTGAACTTTCAATTCACACTTTTTTTCGGCCGACCAGTGCAGGGTCTGGCATCTGTGGCAGGCAGTCTCCAAGCTTCTTGATTGGTTTAATTGATTGCGCTGCTGACCCACTTCTTGCATTCAGCACACCCCCCTGCAGAGGCGTAAACAACACTAAATCCAACGTCCAGGAGCACTAACAATTTCCCTCGCAGTGCTACCTGCTTCGCTGTAATCCAATGTCTTAACTCGGATGCTCACAATTGTTCGATACCACAGAAATGCCCATTTTCATATCTATCACGGTCACAATTTATTGACCTATCCAACTTACCATCATGGTCTGGGACCCTCTTTACGTTGGGTTTGTAGACTAAAACAAAGCTTCTTTAAGAGGTAGAGGTACGATACTACCGGATGCACTAACAGCCAGGTACCCGAACATCAACAGTCCCATATTCTCCACCACACTTTAACCTCACTTCACCTCCTTCAACTCACCTCGGTCGAAGTGAGCTCAAGGCTCACAACCCTCTTACAACCAGTCATGCACAGATCCCGGGCTCTGGTACGGCAAACATGTCGCCTTTCATCCCTACAACCAGTGTCGCCCGTTGCGCTTCATCATGTACGGCCGTCGATACAGTCTCACCAACCATCCTCGTCGAGCTCGCCAAGCAGCCATAGCCAACCGGCATCACAGCAACGACGTTCATACGCCAAAGCCGCCAAAATCCAGCGAAGAAGAGCTGAAACCGGTCTCTATTTCGAAGAGTACGAAGGCCCCACCTTTGAACAATGGGAATTCCTTGTCGGCCACATCCAGACGCCCAACCTGACCGCGCAAGATTGCGTCGAGACTCTCATCGCCTACATGTGCGTGGCCGTCAAGCACGAGTCGACGTGGAAGACGCGTATGATGCGCGAGGACTACTTCCCCGTCTCGCGCCTCTACTACTGCGGCTTCCTGCTCATCCACCCGCACTTCGAGGTGCCCGCGTTCTGGCAGATGGGCATGCACATCCTGCACATGCTCTCGACGCTCAACTACCCGCCCGCCATCCTGACGCTGTACCGCTACTTTGAGCAGATCGCCCGCCGCCGCGACCCCAAGAGCGAGACCTACCGCTACGTCCAGACCAAGTACCAGGAGCTGCTGAACAAGGGCGACGCCAACGCCTGCACCTGGAAGGCCGTCGAGCTGTGGGACCCCAAAAGGCCCGAGATCGCGCTGATGTACCTGAACAAGGCCATGGACGGCTATAAGCGGAGTCCGGGGAGGTACAAGGTCGAGCCCCTTGTCTCCCACGCCTTGGAAGGCGGCAAGAGTGAAAGACTCCCGTTCCTGGTCAAGACCTTGAGCTTCTTCAGTGATCTGAAGGAGACGATGCTGGGCCTGGTGGTCCGCAAGGAAACCAGTACGTACGCGCTGCGCAGGAGAGAGATGCTCGAGCGGCTGTTGCCGCTGGACAAGCGGCCCGCGCGCGTGCCGCTCTGGACGTGGGAGGGCATGTACCGCGTCAGGAAGGGGATGGCGCTGGCGATGATGGAGCAAACCAGCGCAGCCGTCGAGGAGCTGCGGATCGCGGCCGACGAGCTGGATCAGGAGCAAGGGCACTATGCGCTGGCGGTTCTGATGCAGACGGAGGCTGAGAAGATTGATGAGTGGATCAGGAGTGGCGGGGAAGGGGTGCTTGAGTTGTCGAATGCCTTTATGGACTTTTACAAGGGTGAGGATGTCGAGGCTTTGACTGAGGCCATGCGACTCTTGAATGAGGAGGCGGAGCTGCGGTTGAAGAGAGCGGCGCAAGGCGGCGATGCAAAGGCGGCGGGGAAGTTGGAGCGCCTTTGCAAGACGAGATGGGATGAGCCCGGGCTTTCCAAGATGGAGAGGGAGACGTATAAGCTGGCTGCTAAGGAATGGGCTGAGATCGCAGGCATGGGGAAATCAGATAGTTTGTACGATGAGGCGCAGAAGAACACCGGTCCAATCTTTGCTGATCTCAAGCCGAAATACTAAAGCAGCAAAGGAGTCTGCCCCAGCGTATTCAGGGAGGCGGACGACTGCTACTTCTGGATCCTGATGGACGGAGGCTCCGAAATACACACCATTGATACCTACCATCTCCAATATCAAGAGCAATACCAAATGCTAGTGAGACGGGCCTCTACGAGACAACTACCGCTTGCTCACCACCCAAGCACTCATTTTTACCCTTCCTCATGTCCCTCCAGCCGTTCACTACCATCATCACCCCCGTTTACTCCTCTAACTGTACCTTCCCGGTCCTCTCTCACTAAGGACTCCCTCTCGACTACGTCCCTACCCATTCCCACCCAGTCCCATCCCTGCCTCATTCCCGTCCCGTCCCTACTTTCCCGATATCACATCACCAACCATGATCGATCCATCCTCCCCATCGCCATCACGATCGGTGTCGAATAACTGGTCGTTAGGCTTGCGAGGCCTGGTACATACCTGGTCGTGTAGTCATGGTTACGCAAACCCCTACCCCGAATCCCCAAGATATCAAGCCTAACCCACGAAATAGGCGAAGATCGACATGAGACATTGATGGAAGAGAGTTCTAGCCCGCAAAAGCAACGACAACATTTCATACACCCCAGAACACATATCGGGACCAGATGTATCTTCTGCGAACGTACTAGTGGACTCGGAGAAAAAGAACAGATCTGGACATTAGGCTGGAAATCACAGAATGGGGGATGTGAGGGAGTGAGACATACCTCGCAGCTGTTATAGGTATGTGACTTGAGTTTTGTTTGGGAACCAATACATTCATTCACCCGGACCTTTGACTGGACCTCGGATAGATGGAGTCAAAGAGGCAGGTGTATGGATGTATGTATGTAGCGTAGAGCTTAGTTGCTTGGTATTTACTGGATAACTGGGTAAGTGATAGAGGTGTGCAGTCGAGTCTACCGCTTCTACTCAGTCGTAACGGAAATGCTTTGTCGATTATGCTAGGATTATGAGCCAATCCAGTTGGCAAGATGCTGCATATGTAGCTAAGAGCGGGCTAAAAACACCCGCATAAGGCCTGACCTTCCCCGAAAGAGGATTTCCGTTACGAGTGAGTAGAAGGGGTATTTCGGAAGTCAAAGTTGATGAGATCCTGCGTGCCTGCTTAACCCAGCCGCCCAAAAAGCATCACAAACATCAAAAGCAAGGTAACGGGTCTGGTGATCATATGCCGGTACCTGGTAGATGGTACTTTGGTAAAACACACACTTGAATTATCTCACCTTTCCCTTTCACATACCTCCAACAGTTGTGATCAATAGTTGTGACCAACAAGCAGCTGTGATAGAAAGAGAAGGTGGAATGGAGCCTAGTAGCTCCCCTAGACTATAACCCCAATGAGCTTGATGAGCTGTGAGTGACATGCTCCCGGCCACTCTCTGACCAAGATCTCTCGCCCGTCCGAGGACTCTTGTTGTTTCTCCCTTGAGCTGCCGATGGCCCGGTGCTCATTATCCGACAAAGCTCCCAAGAACCCAACACGGAAAAAATTGGGCCACAAACCGTGAACTAGGCCCAGAATCCCGTTGGCTTGTTCCTTCCCTTGTTGCTTTTGTTGCCTAGAAGTAGTTGCTCGTTTCAATGCACAACCTATTGCTCTTTCCCTATTCGCCCCATTTCCTCTGGATTCTTCCTTCCATGATAAAGGGGGGAAAAAATTAGGGTATCGTAACCCGGCCATCCTTCCTTCCTCTCCCCAAAAAAGGCTGATTCGAACAACAAATGGGAAGGACAAAAAGAGAAAGTGAAGGAGACTTAAGGAGTGAGGAGAAGGGTTGAAAAAAATGCAAAAGATGTGCGCCAGCCGCGAATCGAACGCGGGGCCCATCGATGGCAACGATGGATTTTACCACTAAACCACTGGCGCCGTTAAGTGATGATTGATAAGATTGTGGGGAAGCAGGGTTTAAGAACCAAAACAAACGGTTCCCTTTTTCCTGTTGAGACCCCAAAATCGCCAACTTGCCCGAGACGCATTTTGATGAAGGTGAAATGATATCGTTTGGAAACCCTAAGATGGAAGAAGAGAAAAGGAAAATGGGTATATAGCGTGTCATAACATCCGTGAAAGTAGTCGAAAAAAAAACCCGAAAACCAAAAGCCAAACCAGAGGCAAAAAGTTCACGAAGACCCCCTCTTCTGCCTCTTCCTCCCCTTCCTCCCTCCTCCCCTCCCGTTCTCATCCAGATCCACATCCTCCTCATCCCTCCCCTCATCCTCCTCCCCACTCTCCTCCCTCTCACCTTTACTCCCATTCCCACCACCCCCCTTCTCATTCCCCTTCTTAATACTAATCAAACACCCCTGCTCTTTAAGTCTTTTCGTCAACGGCGTACTCGCCTTCATCCCCGGGAAATCCTTGGCATTATACACCTGAAACGGCTCGCTCATCGCCGTCGCCACGATACTACTCCTATCGCCCGCCATCATCCTCGCCGGGTCCAGCACCACCAGCGCAAACTTGAGTCTAAAAATCCCCGGTGTACGACAGCTCAGGTCGGGGAAACAAAAGAAACACCCCTCCTCTCCGTTCTCGTCTAACCCAACGAAGGGGGACGCAACCAACGTCCCCATCAACCGCCGCTGCTGCCGGAAATCCTCAGGCATGCTGCTCATGTCCTTGACGCCCGTCTCGTCCCAGATGCTGCAGTGGATGACACTGAACTGGTGCCGCAGCAGCCGGCTGTGCTCCTCGCGTGAGAGGGTGTCGTTGTGGGTAGTCAGTTGCACGATGGGCGGCGGGTCGATGACGCGCCGGTCGCGCTCGCCGAAGCCGCAGCTGCGGGCGGCGAAGGGCTGTTGGCGGACGGATATCCGGTAGTCGGTTTTTTTGCCTGAGGGTGGTGGGGGGACCGGGTTCCGCGTGTTTCTGGTGTTGTCGGTGCTTATGAGGTTGGAGATGCTCATGGGCCGGGATTCTTGCCTTGGGGAACCACCTTGCTGCGAGTTTGATGGAGTTTGTGATCCTTCGGGTGGTGGGGAGTTGTTGTTGTTGCTGTTGTTGCTGCTGTTGTGGTTGTTTTCGGGTGCAGATGCTTTCCGTGTCATGGTGGAATGGCTGAATGACTCCTGCCTTAATCGTGAGGGCTGCTGGTGGAAGGGTGGCCAAGATGGTTCAATGTGCGCCTGGTGATCGCGGATATTGTTCATTTGCCTTGAGCGAGACTCGTAGGTGGACTCCACGGTTGACCTTTCACTGGCAGCAGTGGAATAGGCCGGAGAAAGACGGCCGTCTAGTTGCCTCCCATGATAAGAACGAGCCTCGTTATAGGTAATCGGGAGTTGAGGAGGTGTTTGTCCCACTGGTGAAGGAGTTGGGTAATCGGAGTAGTAAGTCCGGCTATGGCCTCGATAAGCTGGATCGCAGGAAGAAGAAACAGGACCAGGACCAGTGGTGGGTATTATGGTGGTCACGGGAGGCAGCCTGTGTTGTTGCTGTTGACGATACAAGTACGGCTGTTGTGGTTGCTGTTCTGGCGTGTAGTGTGCGTGCCTTGAGGAGTAGGCCTCGTGATGAGCGTGAAGTGATCGAGACATGGTGTTGAGCGTAGGATTGGTGCCAAAAATGTGATGAGAAGGCTCGACAGCAGTAGACATTGAAGAAAGAGGGCGTAGGACGGAGGAGAACCCGATGTGGTTATGGTTCTGTAAGCAGTGTCAGTCAAGGGATCTTCTAGGTCGGCGATCCTGCTGTGTTACAAGATGGCAACAGCGAAGCAAGAGCGAAGGAATGCAGATGGAGCCGGTTCTGCTTCCGACCAACAACCGATACGAACCCGGATAACTGGGTTCTGGGATGGAGCATGGGCTGTATGTCTTACATTGGGAGAACAATAGGTCCAGCCAAGACAGATGCCAGCAGTGCAGGCGTCTGGTGTTACATGCAAGGCCGTGGGTATACTTGGCGAATTCCAGCTTCCAGGAGTGAGAACAAGGCCGGCGTAGAGGTACAGGTGAATTGGGCCAGATATTGTGAGGTTTCGCTTGGACGAGATGCTAGGTGACCTATGCTGCGAGTAGCCGAGTGGTACTTGGGGGTATTGAGCAGGATGACAGCCCAGCGCGGTGGCCCCCTTGAGGCACAAAAACTACTGTTGTAGTCGAGTGTGTTGGTGTACAGGCGTATCTGTATCGACTCTGAGCGATGTTATCTTGCTGGTCTATTCGAGGACAATATGGCCAAAACGGGTGGCACGCAGGGGCGAGGCGCTTGTGTATAAAAGGCGCTTAAGTGTAATGCTGAGTTGTCGAAGGAGCAAATCCAAGGCCAAGCAATTGGACTGCTTGGAGATGTGGTGTCTTTATTGTTGTAGGGTCTGGACGGATGTAGGAACGGGTAGGCTGGTGAGAATATATCGAGGCAATGTAGCAAAGCCGGGGTAGTTGACAACTGGGGAGATTAAACAGAGGCCGATATTATGAAGAGAGCATGTTGGATATTGCCTTGCCCGGCACTTTGAGGGACGGGGAAGAATGGAGAGGGGGTCTTGAGGCTATCCTAAGTACCGCGTCTCAAGAGAAGGAGGGACGAATAAGAAAAAGGACTGTAGATTGCCTAGCAGGGATGCCAAAGTAGACCAGGGGGGTCGATCAGTGACAATCCAGATAGCGGGTTAATGGGTCGGGAAATATCATATGCAGCTTTGGGGTCTTTTCGTCCTGGCACTGTCTTGATGTTCTGGCTGCAGCAGCATGGAAACGCAAGATTTGGTTTGGAAGGCGTAGAAGTCAGCAAAAATAAAGGGGAACAATGAGAAATGGAACAGCTATCGGGGCCGGGCAAAATGTCCGTTATACCAAGAACTTTTCGAGGCCCTGATCTGCATTGTGCTTGTCGTTGGTGTACCTTGTGCACCACAGAAGCAACATACGCTAGACACGAAAAGGACAACGGTAACAATGAACGATGACGGTCTCGATCTGTAAGTACCCTTGGGGAATCCCGCGCTAAGGGTAGCCTGGCGTCGACGATGAAAGGCTGTCGAACAAGGGGGTGGGTCGTTGACTCAGTAACGGGGGGGGGGGGGGTTACTGTGTAAACAAGGTTAAGCAATGGAGCAAGGGGTGCGCAGGTGGTCCCCCAGGCACGTCACAATTCACACCCAGCACCGTGGACTGGTCTTGACAATGTCGACGGCGGATGGTGAGACCTCAAAGAGGAGAAAGGAGAGATGAGGTGTTTGGGCCAGTTGGAGTGCGAGGTCTCAAATCTGGAATGGAGTCAGTACTGATATGGCGTGAGTTTGGAACATGAGATGCCGTCCTTGCAGGGCAAGTTGTTTGGCATAGTCTCGACAACGGAAGAATGCCGTCGAATGAAATCAAGATCATGATCCATCAGTCACCTAACCTCGTGAGCCCTGCCGTTATCCCTCTCCGGTGGCCATGTCATTGGGTGCTGTTGACAAAGACTCTTGTGGTTCTGCAGGCGAAACCATATCGTTGGACGCGGTGTTTGCAGGACGGACGAGGGGGTTTTGCAGTTGTGAGAAGCCAAGTTGGGGGTGTCACTGCAACTGGGACTGTGAGTCTTGTGACTGAGACTGTGGTCCTTTCGTCGGCTTGTAGCGCCCGAAGATCTGAATTAACAAACGGGAAGAACAAGACTCTGAGAAACTGCTCATGGTGCTTCGAGTTTGTTTTTCTAGCTGAGGCTAGCTGATGCAAAGAGCCAGAGAAGCTGAGGTCAAAGTCCATCGCATAAGGCCACAACTAACTGCTGTGGCGAGGTGTACGATCCCAATCATCCCACATAAAGACGCCACTGGGCTGTTGAGATGAAGTGGTCAAGCTGAGATGGCTCTACCTCTAGCTCCATGATGGCGTGAAATTGGTAGTGGAGAGTGATGACGGGAGCGAGGTGCTCAGAGACAGGAGACTGAGAGACCCCTCGGGCTGGAGGCCGGGGAGATGAAAGGTGCAGTTTGAGTTACTAACAGAGGTACGACCCCCTCCCCGGCACGTGCCACCTGGGTACGAGGGGGGGCCCGGAGATGCAGCAGTAGCGAGCTCCATTGAGCCAATCTGGAGGGCAGATCTGTGAGCACACCTGCTAGATGGCCGTCGATGAGATCCAATGTTGCCCGCCGCCGCCCATCTGCCCCCATCTCCGCTGACCTGTCTCTTTCCGTCTCCTGTTGGGGGGGTTCACACTGCTTGGAGCCTGCCCTCACCCGCGGCATGTTACATGTTCCTTCCTCTTTCTCTGCTCTTGCTCCAAGTGGTCGACACGATGAGCAGGCGGTCAGTCTCTTTGGCTGCAAGGGGAAAGAGCGTTGAGGGGGTTTTGGGGGCGTTCATCCGGCCACACTCACCGAAATGGGGAGAACTCCTTCCCAGAGGACAGGACCGGGGACAAGAGGTCTCAGTTAAAGTTTGCTCAGCGTTGCACTCCAGCATTCACCCGCATTCACTAGCGTGCTTGCCAGGGAGCCCAGGGAGGCACAAGCTTGCGCTCGCAACCGAAGGCACCGACTTTGCTACCAAGAGAATTGACCCCCTCTCTTTCCATCTCACTGCACTGCAGTCGGGCTTTGTTCTGTCCTGTGTCTGACCCCCGCCTTTTTTTTTTTTTTCCATTTTCTCTTTCCCAACCTCAACCATCCACTCGATTCTTCACGATCCAACCCAATCCAATGCAGTAGCATACCCGGGATAATGTTCGGGCAACCAATACCCGAATGGACACCGATACGTACAGTTCATGTTCCTCGGCATCTGGAATCTGATGACCCGTCCATTCTTGAACTTCACCTTACATCAATGGTCGATACTGATATTCATGATCGAGATGGCATATAGCCCTGCCGCCATGGGCAACATTCAACCACTCATGAGCCGGTTTCTCTTCGCCGGTCTCGTCCTGCATATCGTACCCTATGCATGGTCACTGATGGCATCCAAGTTTCAGTCAAGGGGCATGGGGGGGTGGACAACGGCAGGAAAACACCCAGAATCGAACCCGGTCAGAGATGCCCGGCAAGGCACACCAAAGCGGGTAAGCATGCGAACAGGAACTCCCTCACACACAGAGGTCCAGCCCAGGTGCGTGGGATTTCCAGACTGCTGGTCCCTACCTTAACCTCTACCCGTATGCAACAATGCAGTAGATGATGCTGGGGTTCAACACCCTCTTCTTTTCCAGACTATTCAAGCCACATTCTACCGACACCCGTCACGTCGACAACATGTGAATAAACTCCTCTGCCTTCGACTATATCCTCGCCAATCCGCGGTAGCCACGCAATGGACTGGAGGACTCGGTGAAGAGGTCTTCGCTGCTTTTGACAAGAGCCTCTTCTTCCTCGAACACAACAACATCCCAGTCTCTCATCGTCACCTGCGCTTTTACATCCCCCGGTCCCTGGTCTCGCAAGGCAGGAAGGCTAGAAAACGAGGCTAGTAGTCCTGGGTACCGGTGCTTCTAACCAACATGCGCGCGAGTGGCTGTAGTGGGTCAGTTCCGACGACAATGGAGACCTCCTCTAGCCTATCTGTCGCCTTGGTTGCCTTGTTGCTCTCCTCGCCCTCGGTCGGCGTCGTCACCCCACGATCCAACCACGGGTACCCATCTGCAACTACCATCTTCTGCCTTCTTCTCCTCACGAAATGGAGCTGCAGCATACCAGCACACCAGCCAAACCCCGTCATCCGACTCTTGCTGAGACAAATAACAGGTTCTGAGGTGCCGATCCGCCGGCTGCCTCGGCCAGGGGGGACCTCAATATCTGCTGCCTCAACCCAACTGCGTCCGTCTCGATACGGACAAGCATCATGGTATGGTCCGCGGGCTTCTTCGGGGTTTATCATTACGGCGCAGTATGCACCTCCAAAACGCCTGTCAGCGCCAACACAAATCACTGGCGGCGATGTGCACAGGGGTGCTGTTGACTTTGAAGCGGCTCGACATGGTTCGCTTCAGATACGACCCTGATTCCCGGTTTCTCATCCACGCCCCGCGACAGGACCCGGAAAGTCGGGGGTATAACAGGGGGGGGGCATTTGGCGAGATAGATTGCCGCTCCAATATGGCTAATTCGAAGTCGCTTCTCTTTACGATGTGTAACACGAATATGCTCTTCCGTGGCATACACATCGAACCCCGGTTGTCTGTTGGCTTCTGTCCTGAATGCGGGACGAAAAGGAGTGATTTATCTCGCAATTTACACCCGGGACATGAGGATTTGTTCAGGCAAACCTCACCTCAGATCTATAGCTTTACAAGCTTAGAGGTAGGTTGCGGCGAGATGAAAGAACTTTACTCAGCTACCCACATTCTGAGACAGCCCTATGCCGCAAAGAGCCATGTTTATGCGAGTAAATGTCGGATATCCAACCCTTAATGTGCAGGACTCGGCGGAGACAAGGGGATAAGGGGTGTTCCATCACGCCCATCTATGACTGATCTACGCTGAAGTAGCATTGACTCCAGAGAGCTTATTTGGCGAACCACGGATTCCGTTTTCTGGGTTGCAACTCAGCACCGAGATTTGTAAATGAAAGACGGCACTACGGAATAAAGGAGAGCCCAGTTACCCGAAGAAATCCCATCAGTCGCGGCACATCTTACACTACTACCTACGCAACCACTCCCCAGATTATGTGGTCTTCGGCAGACGACAAGTGTGAGCTTGATCGTCCCGTATCTGGTCGCCGGCAAGGTAACAATCTGGGTGCTCTGGTACATGGCTGCCTTCACTGCGAAGGTTCCAGGGCTCGCACTAGTAGGACAGTATGGGGTAGCACTCAAGTGTGGTTCCAAGACCATGTCACCCTAGTTGCATACTGCTCCGTACGAGGTCCTCAAATTGCTCGCCCGAGGGAGGCAAGTGAAGGCTCTCTCAAACATTCACAGCAGTGTCCAAAGTTTGTCATCTTTTTAACACACCTTTAAACACCTGCTAACGTCGAAGATGACAGTTAGACTCGGATTTGTTTTTCCTCGTAGCCTTATTACATGGCATAAACAACCCATCGCTTGCTAGATTCACTAAGAAAACAGGCCCACTCCGCTGTCCGATTGACGAGAGATTCCAGTCCCAGGAAGGCAAGCTGCTCGTAAAATCCTGGGATCCCACGCGCCAGGAAGCCGTTGGTCTTGCCAACCGTTAACTAGCGAGGGTTACCCTTTGACTAAAATCAAGAGACGGTATAAAAGGCAAGACATCGCCGATATCCATCACATTTCATGAACCGGACTTTCGGGATTACAACCTAGTCCTCAAACGTTCGGAACTCGCGGGGCTCTTGGATTGAGACCCTGAGGTGTCGGGGGTCAAAGAGCAGACAAGGCATTCAAGACCCATGAATCCGGATAAGCTACATACACGATCCAGGCTATACCTATACAGTGGAGGGGACAACTCCAGCCACCTTCCGGGTCTCGTGTCGGCCTTCAGAAGGAAGCAAGCCGAGCAGCAACCCCCGCTGTTCCGACTGATGTTGTCCCAGGTTGATTACTCGGCCCCCATTATCATCACTCGCCTGAAATCTACCAGCAATCCTCATCTCGGAAGTTGTTCTTTGCGCGGATGCTTCGGTAATTACCAAAGGGCCATGGCTTTGTCCTTCCACTCTGAAGACGACCGCCTTTAGGTCCAGAGATGGGTTATGGCCGAGGTTGTAATGCTTTTGCAACTCGTTTCCTGTCTGCATTTCGTTTCCTTTCTTTTTTCTCGAAAACATTTCGAATCATGTCTCACTCGCCTAACTCGATTGCAGCACTGAAGAATCTGTTACATGAATCGGACCCAGTGGTAACTGGAGAGCCTTTCTTTTGTGAGAAAATCGCGAGGAAAAAACAAGCAGCAGCGCCTTCTAGACTGCCGCCCTGGTCCCTTTTCTCGACAAAAGTCTAATGCTGTTGGCTCGCTTGTTGGACGCAATAGTCAAGGACCAAGCTCCCAAGATCCTGCCAAGAAGCGGTGATGCGGCTAAGGAACCAACACATCACAAAAGAAAAATGATATCGCGGCTAATAGTTTCCTAGGCTTGTACAACAACGAAAAAGCAAACGGGAAGCTACGCTCGTGAGGTCACGCACCCTTTCAAGACTACAATGAGCACGTACACAATCTCTGATGATCTGTCTCCAAGTTACGTATTGGAAACGACAGCCGCATCTTTACTTTACTTTCTCGACTCGACAATCTTATGGTGACCTCCCAATATCCTCAGTTCGTCGATCCGGACTCAGTAGCTCCGTCTCACAACCACAGACCGACTGGATGAGCCAGGCGGGATCAACATACAAAAAACCACATGACTTCTTGCTCAACCATCATCACATCACATAAAACACTTTTTCCCGGCCTCAAATTGTTTCAGCAATGACCGCGGACGGATGGGCACGTTACCTTCCTCTTACATTAACATCCCTTCCACACACCTACCGCATAGGGTTTCAGTGTAGCAGATCCGGGGTAGGCTCCGTCCGGGTAGGCAGAGTACCTTAAGACAGGAAGGTAGCGTAGCAAGCGAGGGAAAGGGAAAGCTTGTCCGACCGATAGACGAGAGGTGTCATTGTCAAGGGTTTGGTTGTTCAGAAAACCCGGGAAACTCGCTCGGCTCCAGACTTTCTCGATGATCACACCCCTTTCTATCCAGTGTGGTCTCTGCCGGTTAGCTTGGCTGGCAGGTCGTTTATGGACAGCCATGGTAACATCAGGCCATGCCATAGTCCTGCATATTTTCTCTCAACATGTGCCCATGATACAGGCCCAAGAGGCTCATAGGCCATAGAGAGGGCGAGAGGAGCAGGGTTGCTTGTATATGCTTTTAAGGTCTTTAATATGCGGCGCGCAATATACTGCGCAAGGGTCGAGAGTGAAAGGTTCTTACCCCGGGTTCTTGGGAAGGTAGGGTAGGGATGAGGCAACCAGAGTCCAGAGTCCGGACAACCAACACGGAGACAGACAACACTCACGTACACACTCCAGACCCAATATGCCGCGGTAGGAAGTACGTGCGCTGCAGGCCGTGTTGCGTTTTCCCGGAGTCGTTCTTCGGTGGCGACTAGGCGGCTCATGCAACTTCGCGGAGAATGCCATATCAATTTTATGCTATGCTTCACTCGACTGGTTTGCTAGGCATATAGGTTTTAACGAAGTTCAACCGAACCAGAGACTCTAGTGGTCATCCATCGTTTGCCTCAGCGATCGTCGGCCGCCAGAGTTATTTGGCCCTGAGTTATACGAGGCGGGAAGCAATTTACGGTCATCTACTGCTTCAACCGAGAACCGAGATTCGAGACCCGTACAGGAAACGTTGCGGGCGGGATGAGAAAGTGCTTAGACTTTGATTGTGTTATATATCACTCACCCACTGACACTGCGCGAGCACTCACGGATCAAGGGTGCTTTCGATTCTCATTTCATGCCTCTATGTCCCGTGTCCTGCCTGGCATAGCCGGCTGGTCTACAGGAGAGTCAAGACTAAGGACCCTGAGACCTGAGCAGACAGACCGACAGACGGGCTGGACAATCCTGAGAAGATGGACCGTCTTTGAAACCCAGAAGCCAAAGGCGAGATTTGCGACGTTACCCAGACGCTGGATGGCCAGATCTACACCTGCTCCTCCGTACCTAGTACACCGAGCGGGCGGATAAATATCACGACCAGACGGGGATAAAAGCGCCTGCCCTGTCGGTATGCCTGAGCTCACTTGTCCCAATCTGCTTGTAGGTGCTCCTGTAAACTCAAATGGCAGGGAGTAGGATCTGTCTCGTTCGAGGAAGAGACAAGGAAGAAACAATGACTGCTGGAGTCTTGCTCAAGGAGTGCCAATATCGGCGAGCCAGGTGCGCAACTCGTGACAGTGTGTTGACACTCCCAGAAATGCAAACGACTCGGAAGTCTGCAACATCAGTTATGCCTGGGAAAGACAGCTCGTGCATGGATGCCTCCATCCTTTTTGTCATTGAGAGCTTGCCTTCAAATGGCGAACAAGACACTCCGTGGCTCAGTCCTTCGATATGATATCTGCGTAAAGACTCTGAGGGAGGCCCTTCTTTGTTTCAACGGTGATGACAGCCAGATAGCTAAGTACACTGACAAGTGTTGGGAGATATTGTCAGACACAAATTGCGGGTAGACAAGAAAACTCGAGAAAAACATAATAACATCATGTGCTGACTACGAACCATGATGCCTAACTGTGGTAATAAAGCTGTGTTCTTGGTTTCCTACGTTGTGGTAGAAAGAAACAAAGAATGTCCTCATCGACAGCAAATGCGGTGATATCTTGCAGGTCTGTGACAATCCCTCGATCTCTTATGTTTCAGACCATTTCATGAGCCAAGACAACTTGAAGATTGAACGGACAATACTGAAAGATGAGCCAACAGTTCCAAAAGCAACCCTTGCTATAAGGGAATCATCGTCCAGTTACCGTGGCAAAAGTGAACAAAAGATGGGAAAGGAAACGACGGGAAGGTTTTGAGCTTACAACCAACCAGCCGAGCAGCCCACAACCAGAACGAGGAGTAAACTCCGAAGATTTCCGAATGGAAGGAGAGAATGAAGGACCAAAAGAAAGGAAGAGAAGAAAAAAAAAACCAAAAAAAATCAGTGCCATGAAGGTTTGCACCAGTTGGACCCTAAACAGGTCAAAAAAACAAAACAAAAGATTGGTCTCTCCCGCCGGGAATTGAACCCGGGTCTCGAGCGAATCGAACTGATGTTCAAGCTTGACAAGCTCACATACTGACCACTATACTACGGAAGATGTACAACTGTTACTCAGCTGTCGTAGTTGGTTGTTTGGAAGCGGACCCCGACTGTTAACCTATATATACGAGGGTAGAATGTGGTTAGATCGACCTTTTTTTTTCCACATTGACAATAACAGATGAAACGATGTTCGCATACCTACTTTCTTTCCCATGACACCTTTCAATTTTTTGGCTAATGATCATGGAAGGTCCTTTTAATGCAGGATGGCGCGCGTAGTGCATTTAAATGGTCTATCTTATCGATCTTTTGAACTCGTCAAGGTCTGCAACTAGATATCACCGATCGCATTTATCATACTGACCGGTGTTCCGAGGATCAGACAACGAATATCAACGAAAACGTGCCTTTCATGGCTCCGTCCACTTTGCGTTCATTTCTCGATTGAGCTTGAAACTGATGAACTTGAAGGATGCCCCGAATGAAGAGCCGAACAGCAGCAGTGACACGAACAACTAAACCACCCTTTTCAGTGATAAGAATACGCATCAACCCATATCCGCACGAAAACTGAACACCATATTTGTAAAAAAGATACCATCTACAACCCTACTACCACTCTCTCCTTCTGCTACTCCTACTCATCACAATCCCACACTCCAACCTCACCTCCCACCTCCACCCTACCCCCTGCCTTACTTCCCACTAACCTGCCCCTCAACAAAATTCAACGCCTCCTCGGTCGGCACGCAATCAATCGTACTCGTCTTATTATGGAACGTAACGCCATAGCATTTATCAGCAACCATGACGATCTCGGGGCGGAAAGTGGTGCAGATGAATTGGGTCTTCTGCGTCTTGGAGATGGAATCCAGGAGCGCGGCGACGGCGGTGCGGTACTGCGCGTCCAGGTTGGCGTCGACCTCGTCGAAGATGACGAAGGGGGAAGATTCGGCGGCTTGGAGGGCGAAGATTAGGCAGAGGGCGCAGAGACCTGTGGGGCAAAAGACAAAAGGTTAGTGGGTGTGAGAATGGGGAAAGGGGGATGGGGAAAGGGGCTGGGGAAAAGGGGGAAAGGGGGGATAAGAGGGGGAAGGAAAGGAAAAGGAAAAGACATACTCTTCTGTCCACCACTGAGCTGCTGAATCTTTTGCTGCTCATCCATGACCTTGGAGTTGAAGCTGACGCTGATACCCACACCACTGTAGGACTCGACGCCCTTACCGGTGGAAGCGCCGTCTTCGTCCGAGTCCTCTGCGTTGCGGTTCTTGCTGCCGGCAGCCTTGCGCTGGATGACCAGACGGCCGTGGCCGGCGGGCACGAGCTTCTCGAAGATGGTGGAGAACTCTCGGGAGACCTGCTTGAACGTTCGCTCGATGGCCTCGTCCTTGGCGTGATCGAGATGCTGGATGAGTTCCTCGATAGACTTTTGCGAGGTGTCGAGCTCCTTGCGACGCTTCAGGAGCTGCTCGCGCTGAGTTGTGAAGTTGTTGTATTGGTCGAATGCTTTCTTGTTGATGTGCTTGTACTTCTTGAGGGCCTCGTTGACCTTGCGGAGTCTTGTCTCGATCTGTTCGCTGGTTACTAAGCGATGCTTGGTAAAAAAAAAAAAAAAAAAAAAAAAATGACCACAAGGGACAACTTGCCTGCTCAGACTTCATCTTCTCGTACTTGCCAAAGGCTTCCTCAGGCAGGATACCAAGATCACGGATGTTCTTGGCATACTCAGCCGCCTGTTGCAACAGACGAGCCTTGGTCTGAGAGTTCTTCTCCAACTTCTTCTGATACTGATCGATCCGCTTCTGGAGCTCCTGTTGTTCCTGCTCCTTCTGCGCCTTGTGGGCCTCTAGATCGGCAATCTCGGCGGCGATGCCCTCCTTCTTCTCCTCGTTCTCCTGCAGTTGCCTGTCGACCTCAGCAGCAGCCTTCTTAAGCTTCTTGAGTTCCTTCTGAGCGTCCTTAAAGCTCCCGCTTCCACCAGTAGCGGAGTTCTCAAATGCCTGGCTGCGCAGCTGATCCTCCTGCGGCCTGAGGTGCGCCCGAAGTTCCGTCTCCAGTGACTTCTTGCGACCTTCCAACTCCAGACGCTTCCTGCTGATTTCCTTCAGCTGCATTTGCAGACGGTGCTCTTCAGCACCGAACTCCTCGAGCTGACGCTCCTCAGCGGCTGATAGCGCCTTCTTGAACTCGGAAGCCATTTCGGCCCGGTACGCTGTGAGGTTCTCGTCGAACTCCTTCAGGTTCTTCTCGATCGCGGCCCAGCGCTTCTTGGCGTCCTCAAGATGTCGCCGTTCGCGCTCCAGCTGAAGCAGTTTCGTCCGCAAGTCGACCCTCAGGGGTTCGAAGCCCGACTCGAACTGGCGCATTTGTTGGTCGAGCTTGCGTTCCTCGCCGTTAGCGCTCGTGATCTTCTGCTCCAGAGTCTCATCTTCCTTCTTGATCCTGTCCAAGTCTTCCAGCTGTTGCTCGTAAAGTTCCCGAAGCTCTTCGAGTCTCCGTACCGCCTCCAACCGTGATCGACGAGCATCAACATAGCCACCGGTCATAGCACCCCGCTTGTTGGTTGTATCGCCTTCAGGGGTGATGGCATCCACACCATGTGTACGCGCATACTGGGAGGCTATCGACAGGTTAGGGCAGACAATCGTGCGCCCAAAGACTTGCTGGAATGCCTTTTCGTATATCGGCTCGAATTCGATTTTGCTGATAAGTAGTTGGGCGTCCGAGGCCCTTGGCATCTTGACCTGCCTCGGCCGTAGTTGCTCAAGCGGCATGAATGTGACACGGCCTCCATAGTTTTTATGGAGATACTCGGAGAGCATGGTGCCCGTTTTCTCGTTGTCGACAACATAGTGGAAGAGGCTGTTACCCGCAACCTGTTCGACCGGCAATCTGTAGGCGTCTACTGGCACATTCATAAGCTCTGCCAGCGTACCATAGGCACCGGGGATATCCCGCTCCCTCTTGAGGCGTCTGATCGCTGCTAGACCCCTTGCTGTAGCCGAATCCATGGCATGTGAGAGGTCGGCCTCCGCGTTGTCCCTATCCGCACGGGTATTCGCAAGCAAAGAACTGAGCTTGTCTTCCTCACGACGCAGTCTCTTTCGCTCCTCGTACAACTGTTCCCTGGCCTCCTGAGCCTTGGTCAGCTTCTCAGCGATGGTTGACCGGTCTTCACCGTATCCTTCGAGCCTGTCACGGATGTTCTGGATCTCCTTCTCTAGTTGCTGGATCGAGTTCTCGACGAGCGTGACTTGCTCCTTCGCATCCATCTCGTTGGCCCGCTGGTTCGCAAGTTGCATGGTTGTCTCCTCGATCTCGCTCTTCAGGAAAGCATCGCGCTCGGCCTTTGTCCTGAACTGGGAGCTTCTCGTCTGCTTCGTCAGCAATCTCGTACGACCAGCGGCCGCCAGATCCCTCTCGGCCACAATTTCCTCCTCCTCCTTCTTCCACTTTTCGTAGTCTGGCGTGATCTTGGCAAGCTCAGACTCGGCAGCCTGGATCCTTCGCCTGACCTCGTTCAGCTCTGCTTCCTGTTGCTGCTGGGCCTTCTCGCGCGAATGTCGTGTTTCGTCGAGGTGTTTTAGCTTCAACTCCGCCTTTGCCTGCGAACGCGCCGTGTCTTTCCTGTCCTCATCCAACTGGCGCCGTTCGATGGCAAGGAGTTCGAGAGTCTGCTTCAGCTCCTGGAACTTGTGGTCGAGGGCAGCAATTTCCTTTTCTGTTTTCTGGAGCTGGGCCCGGTCCTTGGTCGTTGCGCCAGCACCTCCCTGCCTCACCTCTTCGATCTGCTCCAGAGTGTTGTTGTTGGTCTCCTGTAGGCGGTGCCAGTGGGCGTACTCGAGACACCTGCGTTCGCGGTCCTTTTCTTGGAAATCGCGGAGTTCGTCCTTCTCCTCCTCCAGTTCGCTAAGACGCTCCTTGATGTACTCGAGCAACTCGTCGATCTTCTCGCGCTTGCTATTCGTCTCGGCCATAATCTTCAGCGACTGTATGCGCCTGTCGTCGTAAAGGTTGGTACCAGCAATTTCCTTGAGCAGGTTGAGTCTTTCGTTCTCCTTCATGTTGGTGATGGCTGCGACGCGACCTTGGGGAACGATGTAGAAGGGGTTCTCCTTGGCGAAACCGGCCGTTTCCAGAATCTTGAGGACATCGGCACGAGTCTGCACCTTCTTGTCGACCGAGTATTCGTCCTTCTTCAGACCGATTGTCCTCCTGATAACGACCTCCTCGCCGGGTTCGCTGAAACGTTTATCGGTATTGTCGAAGATGATCTCGACGTATGCTGACATGACGGCCGAGCCCGAACCCTCGTGGAGAAGGGCCTGGCGCTCTTCGCGGCTCATGTTGGTGTAGGCATCGCTGAGGACGAATCGGATGGCGGCGAAGAAGTTACTCTTGCCTGAACCGTTGCGACCAACAATAACATTGGTACCGGGGGAAAAGGGTTCTATTACGGTTTGCTCCTTGTAGCTGGCGAGGGAGTGTCAGAAGTCAGCACTGGCTTCAACCTGCTTCAATGCGCCGGGCGCGCGCCACACCAAAAAGATGAACTGGTATTTGCCAGACACGCAAGACACATAGAGCCATAATAGACAAGCATGCGACGCACCTTTTGAAGCCCTGGATAATAATCTGTTTGATATGCATGGTTGCGATTTTGCCGTCGTCAACTGGACGACAGCGCGGCGGCAGCTACTTTGTTGTTTGAAGAAATGTTGAAGTGGGATGTATACACCAATGGGAATACAACAATAGACTGTTGTTGGACTAGTAGACAGCTGCGCGCATCACTCAGCGCAACAAGGGTACAGAGTTCAGGTCGAGAGCTCGGAGGTCAAGGGTGGAATCGGATCGTCTCTGTTTGCATCGTTTGGTTCGCATCCATCGGTCGCGGGGCGCGGAAGGGCGTCGTCGTCGAGAATGACCGAGTTGTCTACCCTCTTCAGTTGTCGAGATATGGGAGAATACTGTGATCAAGTTTCGGTTCTGGACACGGTACACACACGAGCGCGAAGCTAGGTGGAAAGACGGGAGGGGCGTGTAGCCGCTGGCGGGTGACGATACCGGAGAACTTCCGTTGTGTTCTTTCTTCAGTTGCACTTGAACCAAACCTCCAATTCACTTTCACGCGTCTCGCCGGTTCCCCTGTCGCGCGCTCTCCCCTCTTGCAGGGGATTTCTCTCACACGCAGGCAGCACAGCGGGCGGCAGGGCCAGAGTCGCAGCGAGTGAGCTCTCCAAGACGCTCGGGCCATTGTGACTATGGCGGTAGAATAACCATCACGTGCTTTGACCAATCAGCAGGCCGGGTTCCAAAGCAGCTTGATGGATTCGGTGACATGGCGAAACGTGGGAAGGAAGCGAAGCTCTTTCAAGATTCAAAGCCTCCGTTGCGCGACGTGCTCTGGTAACTTTGCGTGATAGGCTTTTTGAAGACGGAAATGTAATCAGGGTTAAAGCACAAGACAGTCAACGAACTGAGATGATTGGGACTGTTGAGCATCGAGATATTTCAGCTCCAAGTTGCCAGTGTCTCGACAGACGCGTGGCAGTAGCTGCATCCGTCAGAGCCCCTAGCGCGGTTGATGCAATGTCTCGGCCATCCTTTCAGGTTCCATGTGGCTTCTTGATATCCGTTGACTTGTGATGATGAAGCAGTAGCAAAACCACAAAACTAACACAAAGATAAAATGTTGGATGAGCGGCTGTTACATTATCCCAAACAGGTTGTGTAGGTGGTTCCAACATAAGGCGCTTTGCCACTTGTATCATGGAGATAGAAGAACCAAGGATATGTTCACAGTTGATATCTGGGACCTGGGTTGCTCCTCCAACGGAGAGTTTATTTGTTGTCTCTACGACATATTCCGAACAAGTGTCCGTTTTCCGCTCTCCATTCTTGGGACAGCCAATCGTCATTTTCGTAAATGGAGACACCCAACGTCCCGCATTTTCTCGTTTGAAGTTGGGGTTTCAACGGGAACAAGTGGATGAAGCAAAGGAGAATGACGAGAAAAATCTGTTCGAGGCTTTCGACACTCTCTGGCTCGCCTGGGACCGAAATGGTGCCCGAATGGGGAGCAGCAAGGAACCCCAGACTTTGAAATGATCAGTGGACGTTCCCACACCCCACTTGACGGAAACCTAATTGTTTTTAGCTTGCTCCACTGTCCCTGCGGTGCGGCAACCTCACAAAGACCTCATAGTAACTGGCCATTCGCTCTTGATGCTCCTTTCCTCGATAGGTAAAGTTGTCAGTGATATATCGAGAACTGTCTGGTTCTAGGTACTCTGAAAGCGCAAAAGGGGGAAAGGGAGCAAATCGTTGTTGTTTTGAGTGGTCCCTGTGTCGCAGATCCCGCGTGGAGATTGTCGGTGATTACACACTTTGTGCCGTCCGTTGAACCTCTTTTTGGACATCCAAGGCTGGGTACCATCCCAGGTCAAGAGTTCGCGGCGTTTAGATTCTCGCCAAACAGTCTTTGTTACAACTCTGTCAAGCCGTTGGGAGTGCCCTCCTTACCGCTCTGCATTTTGAGGTTGCTTCCAGAGTCCCTTGGCGGTGGTCACAGGACGGCGGCGACGGCGGTACCATCCGAATCGAATGCATGGCGGGCGAGACAGGCACCAACAAGGGCACCGTACCGAGATATCCCCAATCATTGGCTTTCCTGATTGGGGATTCTCACAGTAAGAAGCCGAACGAAGCCTCTCTTTGATATGGATCAGGCACACGCTTGACAGATGATGGGCCATGGGGTGCGTCGCCAGCTTGCTTATGCTGCACTACCGTGTACCGCATCATGGTTTCTTTTTCGTTTCGCGCCGCGCCATGACGGCTAGACAAACTTTTCCTAGCAAAGATGAGGTTGTGCACGTCTTCTAGTAACGACAACAGCGAGCCGACGCGGATAGATAGATCGTCTTGTTTTCATGGCTTCCCCACGAAGAGGGACAATTCGGACCGGAATGCTCACATTTGATATCGTGGCCCTGAACAGGACAGTAGGAAAACTGCAAAGTGGCGGGTCGAGCCGACCCGGGGGCCTGGGTTTATATATTTATACGACTAGGTTGCCCTGCAGCTGATCATGCCGAGACCGAGACGAGCCCAGTCTTGGATGCGCGGGGAAAGCAAGAAGCTTAGCAGCACTTGGTTGTTCACTCCGTGGACAAAGTCAGCTTTCTCGGAAAAAGTGAGGTTAAGACAGTTATCGGTAGTCGTTATATCGATGCCCGGGTCCGGAAACGGATGAGGTCGTGGGCCGGACTACTCCCGATTGCAAAGTGTACGACTTCCGGTATGCGACGGAGTTTTCGATGACCTGTCGAGGTAAGCAGGCCTCGGACCGTGATGGCAGAGTGATCACTCAGCCAGACGACCCTCTCCTGTGTTTTGCAGCGCAGCCTTTCTGCTGGCTATTCGTCATCGGGTCGCACTCGGCTTTGTCCCGAAGGGTTAAGGCAGGCAGGCGGGCGGAACAGGCAGGCAAGCACGCACCTCCGTCATCCGACTCGACTCCAAGTCCACTCGGTTAGTTGGTTTGGCAACAGGTGAGATGGTGGAAAGGCAATGACATAGAATCCTAGGCATAAAAAATGGACTGGGCAAACGTGGAAGGAAAAGACAGAGGGAAAAGAATTGAATGTCAAGTTCGAGATGCAAAGCCGTCAACCGTGCACCACGGGACAGGGCCTCTTCTGGAGGGCCAGGGCCACAGGGCAAAGCTCACAACCTGATGAAGCTCAAAGCAAAAGCACTCCTTCCTTCTTGACTGGAGAAACGTGGGGCGTGAACGGGCAGCCAATCAGAGGGCGCGGTGGGCCGCACTTGACTGGGGGCAATGAGGTGCAATTGGGGGAGGCGCATGGATGGCAAGGGTACATGGGCGGACATGGATCGCGCTAAAATTTGAGAAGGGAGGAACGTTGGGAAGTGCCGGCTTGTCTATAAATTTACTAACCAATATTCTTTATAGACAGGCCGCTGCCCTCCACCCGAACCTCCCACTGCCCGCCATCGCCCATCCGCGCACTTGTTGCTCGCTACGCCCTACTACAGGAACCTGCGCCCTGCTGCGCGTGCACGACCCTCTCTTACTCCGACCAACCAACCACCAGTCCGGGCGACACAGTAACACCAAGGCAGAAGCACCTCAGCGCACTGCAAATTGCCTGCCCTTCAACGTCACCACCTTCCGATACTTGGCTACTTGGCTACTTGCCTTTTTATTTGAAGGCGACAAGACCGGGAGTTGACCGCCTGGTCCAGACCCCTCCATATTATTTCGATACTCCCCCGCCAAAATCTACGGACCACACGGACCATCTTGGGCGGCCGCTGTCACCGTTGCACCGTGTGTGTTTTGTGTGTTTGTCTAGCGCAAGGTACGGCGACCTTAGTGGCTTGCATAAAGAGACTTTTGGCAGAACGGGGACACCACACACCTTGCTCACCTTGAGCTCTTCGGACGGTGAGTCTTGATTTTGATATTCCATTTCATCCCACATGTCATCTCATCAACACCACCACTGTCATCTTTCTGCCTTTGGTTTCTTGCAGCAAGTGTTGTTATTGTTACTGGCCCCTTGAACACATCGTCTGGCTTGAGTCATGTCATCCAACTCCCTTCTTTGCACTTCTCCTACTGCCCCTCCTGTCATTCTGTTTTTTTGCTTTCACGATGACCATGGACCACCACACACAATGCGTCAACTATGGGATCAAATCCAACAGTGTGACGCAAATGGCTAAAACCTGATATTTCTAGACCTTCTGATAGAACCCTTCTTTTCTTCCCTCAATCCCACAACAACAGCCGCCAGCATCACAATCTACAGTGAACCTTGTGTTGTGCATTTGGGACTACAGCCTTGCCATAACTGTGGATATTCCCAAGGTATGTTCACATACCCATCACCCTGCACCTCACTACTTATTTCTACTTCTCTCTTCCTGCCACGCCTTTCCTTTGCTTCAGAATTAGTGTTCTGGGAACCTTGTTGTCACTTGGTCGTTGGGTGTTGTCTGTTTTGAGGTTCATCATCATCGAGGTTGGGAGACCTGAGTGGACTGTACCTGCCCTAACCCTCAGAAGTCACATTCCGGGTCTTGGCAGGGGGCTCACCTCGTCAACGTCTCCTTGTTTTGTTGTTGTTGTTGTTGTTGTTGTTGTTGTTGTTGTTCCCCCCCCCCCCCCCCCCCCCTTCTCCCTCTCTCTCTCTTTGCCTCCTCTTTCACCCCTCCTTGCATATTCCAGAGAAAATCTTCCAGATTCGCTTCGTCATTCCGTGGATCAGACAGAGCTAAAAGGGGTTTAATACTAATTATCTTGCAGTGCCATGGCCATTACCCTCTATTAACATATCAACACAGTCTACTGACATGAACAAGAGATGGCGTCTCGGCTAGATCGCCTTGTCACGTAAGTGCTCTGCACTTTCTGGAGGTTTGTGTTTTTCCGGACACTTGACTAACAAGCTTCACGTATAGGCTCATCGAGACGGGCAGTACTCGCCTGATCCGGGATGCTGCTGTAGACCAGCTCGCCACATGGCAAAAGGAACATCCCGATGAGCTTTTCAATCTACTCTCTCGGGTTGTCCCCTACCTGCGCCACAAAGACTGGGAAACCAGATCAACTGCTGCCAAGGCTATAGGCAAAATTATCGAAAATGCACCGCAGTATGACCCCAATGCCGACGAGGAACCCGACACGGTGATGAAAGATGAAGATAGCAATGGCTTCATCAAGAAAGAAGAGGGCCCAAAGCTCTCTCTTAGTGAAGAGGAGCAGTTCAGTCTTAGGACCCTTGATGTTATCAACATTCTCAAGTACGGAAGGTCGTTGCTCAGAATTGGCGACAAAAATGAATGGGGCCTTGCAGCTCTCGATCCACAGAGCCGGCTGAACCATCAGAAGAAGACGCTCAATGGCCGTCTGGGTCTCCTTGGACGTGAGTTCAAGGATGAAGAGATACCTGTCGTTAACGACGCCATCCTCAGCCCTGCGACCCCTCTCGATCCAGCTGCAGCTAATGGCTTCGGCCGTCATGACAGTGTCGGTTCCGCCAACAATCAGAACGGTGAGACGGCCGGGCTCAGTGCACGACAGCTGAATGTTCTCAAGCGAAAGAGGAAGAAGGAGGCCCAGAAGGCTGCCCAGGGCAAGAGCGGCTTCGGTGACCTCTCCTTGCGCCGAAACACCACTGCCGGCTCTGAGGGTTTTGACGACACCCCGATGGTGGACGCCGACTCTAAGGGCGGCAAGATGAACGACTATTTCAGCCTCGATAGGCCCGCCGATATCGAAGAGGACACCAAGGTTGTCAGCGAATACAAGGGGCCCATCATCCCCATCAAGTCCGAGATTGAGGCCGAAGACAACTTGGAAGGGGTTGAATGGCCATACGAACGTCTCTGCGATTTCCTCAAGGTCGACCTCTTTGATCCTCAGTGGGAAACTCGTCATGGCGCTGCCATGGGCTTGCGCGAGGTAATCAGGGTCCATGGCGCTGGCGCGGGAAGACTGATGGCCAAGTCTCGTTCAGAGAACAACGAACTCAATCGGAAGTGGCTGGATGACCTCGGTTGCCGCCTATGCTGCGTTTTAATGCTTGATAGGTTCACAGACTATAGCTCCGATACCTCTGTGGCACCTATCCGTGAGACCGTCGGCCAGACACTTGGATCCGTCCTTCGTCACTGCCCTCCAGCAACGGTCCATGCCATCTACGAACTGCTGTTCCGCATGGTGATGCAAAGAGATCTTCAGCTCAACCACCACGAGTGGGCAATCTGTCACGGTGGTATGATTGGCCTTCGATATGTCGTTGCCGTGAGGAAGGACCTACTGCTGCAGGATACCGCCATGATTGACGGCGTTATTCTCGCTGTCATGGAAGGACTGGCCAACCAGGACGACGATGTTCGCTCGGTCAGCGCAGCAACCCTGATACCCATGGCCAAGGAATTTGTCATGATGCGCTCGGATGCCCTCCCCGATCTTATCAACATTGTTTGGGAAAGTCTCTCTAACCTTGGCGACGATCTCAGTGCGTCTACAGGCAAGATTATGGACCTCCTGGCGACTCTTTGCAGTTTCCCAGAAGTCTTGGAAACCATGAAGCACTCGGCGTCGCACGATGAGGAGCGGTCATTCACACTCCTTGTCCCGAGGCTTTATCCCTTCCTTCGTCATACCATTACCTCTGTCAGGCTTGCTGTCCTCAAGGCTTTGATGACATTTGTCAAGCTCGGAGGCGACACCACGCAAGGATGGCTTGGTGGAAGGATTCTGCGTCTGATCTTCCAAAACATCCTTGTTGAGAGAGATCAGGAAACGCTAAATGCATCTGTCGATCTTTGGGCGGCCCTCGTCCGCACACTTGCTAACAACAACCCTGCGATACTCGCTGATGAGTTTGGACCGCACGTGGACACGCTCATGCAGCTGACGCTCCATCCCATCGGTGTGTCCAGAAACCCCATTCCCATGAATGCAAGCTTGTTCCAGAAGCCTTCTGGCGGAACTTATTCTATGCCAGGGGTTGTCGCGGGTGGTAACAGGAGGTCATCGCCACCAGAAGGTGCGGAGAGGACTGTCAAACGGAGGAGAAAATCGACCAAGGTCGACGATCCTCCTCCAACTTCCCATACTCATGATGTCGATGGCCACATGATGCAGGGAGATGTCGACCTCGTTGGCATGGATGTTCTGATCCGCTCCCGCGTCTCGGCTGCTAAGGCCATGGGCTTAGTCATGGCTCTGGTCCCGCCATCAACCGTCGAAGCCTACGATGCCAGCATCGTCCCAGCCCTCTCATCCGCATACTCTTCAACTCAGCTTACTGCTGGCATTATCATTGACGAGTACGCCAAGAACAGCGCCTCTAGTCAGGCGTCAACTCGCTTCGTCCAACCCTTGCTCGCAATTATTGAGCAAGAACGGCCATCCCACTACCGAGACCTGGTTACCTATGTGCAGCGAGTGCGATCACAATCACAACAGCTGCTTAACCTTTGCCGAGATCATGGCAAGGTTTCGCAGAGCAAGTTGCCCACTCTCGCTGTCGTGGTACAGGGCGAGCCCGAAGCTGGTCCCGGCGCTTTCTCTATTGCCAACGCTGAAAAGGTTGTCAACGAAGATTTCGAGAGGCTCAAGAAGATCATGGCTCCTGGTCAGCGGCTGATTGCTGTCAAGGACCTTAATGAGGCTCGCGATCTCGTCGTTATTGCTATCGAGGAGGCCAAGGCGGCAAAGGAAGCTCGCGATACTCGTATTCGTGCTGCTGCAGCATGCGCCCTGGTGTTCATGGAGGTGTTACCCAAGAAGCCCAGCCCACTCATTAAGGCTATCATGGATAGCGTTAAGGGTGAGGAGAACCATCTGCTTCAATGTCGCTCTGCTACTAGCGTCGCTCGTCTGGTGCAACTCTTCACTGAGTCTGGCCGCCGCGGCCCTGGCGACAAGATCGTCGCCAACTTGGTCAAGTATACATGTGTGGAAACTGCGGAGACCCCCGAGTTTCCTCAGCACGCTCACAAGACGAACGTTATTCTTTCCATGTCCAAGGAGGAGGACAGAGCCGAGCACGATGATCCAATTAAATTTGCGATCGAAGCAAAGAAAGCTCACATTACTCGACGCGGTGCCAAGCAGGCTTTGGAGGTGCTGTCACAGACATACGGACCTGAACTTTTGAGCCGGGTGCCTAGTCTCCACGCCTTCATGGAGGAGCCTTTGGTCAGAGCCTTCTCGGGTGAACTTCCAGCAGAGGCCAGAGATCCTTCGAGCACGTTTGGTCAAGAGATTGTGGATGCCCTGTCCATTATTCGAACCATGACACCAACGCTCCACACCGCACTTCACTCATTTGTTATGAGACAAGTGCCCTTTGTCATCAAGGCTCTCCAGTCTCAGCTTTCGGTCTTCCGATACATGGCTGCCAAGTGTATGGCCACCATTTGCTCCGTCATCACCGTTGATGGTATGACTGCTCTTGTCGAAAAGGTCCTGCCGTCAATCAACAACCCTGTCGACCTCAACTTCCGCCAAGGCGCTATTGAGGTTATCTACCACTTGATTGCAGTCATGGGAGACGCTATCCTGCCCTATGTAATCTTCCTCATTGTGCCTGTCCTTGGCCGCATGAGCGATTCCGATGACAACATCCGTCTTATCGCGACGACATCCTTCGCCACTCTTGTCAAGCTCGTACCACTTGAGGCCGGCATTCCTGATCCTCCCGGTCTTTCGGAGGAGCTTCTGCGTGGACGAGACCGCGAGAGAACGTTTATTCAGCAGCTACTTGACCCGAAGAAGGTTGAGCCGTTCCAGATTCCTGTCGCCATCAAGGCCGAACTGCGTTCTTACCAGCAGGAGGGTGTCAACTGGCTCCATTTCCTCAACAAGTATCACCTCCATGGTATTCTCTGCGACGACATGGGCCTCGGCAAGACGCTCCAGACAATTTGCATTGTCGCCAGTGACCACCATCAGCGCGCTGAAGAGTTTGCCAAGACCGGTGCGCCAGATGTCAGAAGATTGCCATCTTTGATCGTCTGCCCGCCCACCCTTTCAGGACATTGGCAACAGGAGATCAAGAACTACGCTCCATTCCTCAGCGTTACGACCTATGTTGGTCCACCTGCTGAGCGGAAGGCTATGAAAGACATTCTGGACAAGACCGACATCGTCATCACCTCCTATGATGTCTGCCGCAATGACATCGACGTCATCAAGAAATACAGCTGGAACTATGTGGTTCTGGATGAAGGACACTTGATCAAGAACCCCAAGGCCAAAATCACCATTGCCGTAAAGCAACTGGCCAGCAACCACCGTCTGATCCTTACCGGAACGCCCATCCAGAACAATGTGCTAGAACTCTGGTCTTTGTTCGACTTCCTCATGCCCGGCTTCTTGGGTGCAGAAAAGGTGTTCCTTGACAGATTCGCGAAGCCCATCGCCAACAGTCGATATAGCAAGGCGTCTTCAAAGGAACAAGAAGCAGGCGCTCTGGCTATTGAGGCGCTGCATAAGCAGGTCCTGCCCTTCCTTTTGCGACGTCTCAAGGAGGAAGTTCTTAACGACTTGCCACCCAAGATATTGCAGAACTACTACTGCGACCTCAGCGATCTTCAACGCAAGCTTTTCGAGGACTTCACCAAGAGGGAGGCGAAGAAGATCACGGAAGAGGCGGGCCGCGATGACAAGGAGGCCAAGGCCCACATTTTCCAAGCACTGCAGTACATGCGCAAGCTTTGCAACTCTCCCGCGCTCGTCATGAAGCCCGGTCACAAGCAGTACGATGATACTCAAAAGTTCCTGGCCAAGCGAAACACAAGCCTCGAGGATCCAATCCATGCCCCCAAGCTTACGGCACTTCGAGATTTGCTCGTTGACTGCGGCATTGGTGTCGAAGGTCAAGAATCGTCCGATCCGCTCTACACGCCCATCAAGCCTCATCGTGCTCTCATTTTCTGCCAAATGAAGGAAATGTTGGACATGGTCCAGAATACCGTCCTCAAGACTATGCTTCCCTCAGTATCTCACCTTCGTCTTGACGGCTCCGTCGACCCTACCCGCCGTCAGGACATTGTCAACAAGTTCAACAGTGACCCTTCATACGATGTGTTACTGCTCACCACGAGCGTCGGTGGTCTTGGTCTCAACCTGACTGGTGCAGATACCGTTATCTTTGTTGAGCACGACTGGAACCCGCAGAAGGATCTGCAGGCCATGGATCGCGCCCATCGTATCGGTCAGAAGAAGGTGGTCAATGTTTACCGGTTGATCACCCGTGGAACACTCGAGGAGAAGATTCTCAGTCTTCAGCGTTTCAAGATCGACGTCGCTAGCACGGTGGTGAACCAGCAGAATGCAGGACTTTCGACCATGGATACGGATCAGATTCTTGATCTGTTCAACCTTGGTGATGCCGGACCGAATCTCATTACAGAGGGCAAGAACAAGGACAACCTCGAGGGCAGGGAGGAGGACATGGTGGATATCGAGACGGGCGATGTCAGGCAGCCTGGCAAGAAGGCGGCTTGGCTCGAAGGCCTTGGGGAGCTGTGGGATAATTCACAGTACGAGGAAAGCTTCGACCTCGACGGGTTCTTGAAGACCATGCAGTGAAAGCTTTAGGCTTCACATGGCCCACCTGCTGTCCAATGGACTGAGTAGGTCTGTATACCTGCTCAGGTCGTCGATGAGCAGTGGGTATGAACAAGTCATGTACGACTATCCCCATACGCAGCTTCGCAGCTCGCGTGTCAAGTGCCGAGCCGCGGTGGATGGTGGAAGAACAAATATAAGACTTGAGGTCTGATCACAGCCTCGCCGGCAAGTCATAGCCTGGATGGAAACTCAAGAGTTGGGGGATAAATGATGGAGATCATGGCTCCAGATTCTAACAAGCGGTGGACAATTTCACGACGATTTTGTCGAGATGTCCATGAGGATGGTCAAGTCTATTACCTCGAAAGGAGGTACGACGAATGGGAAGGAAGAAAGAAAGAAATTACTGCAATCGCCTGGAGGGGCAAATATACAAAAGTGCTATCTTCTCACTGGAGGATAAGTGAGGCGGAGGAGGAAGGAATACCAGAGAGAGAATTGAATCACTCTCTGGATCTGTAGGATATATACAATAGCAGCATTGTATCTTGCTTTTCTTGGTTGTTTTAGTTCCCTTCCTCTTTTATCATGCGTGTTAAAAGCTAGATAGCAGGCGAGGTGATTGCTGATTTAGGGGGCTGGCTAGCTGGCTGATGAGGAGTTCCGGTGTTGTTGGCTGGTACTGGTGCAACTAGGGAGAAATAAAAAAGGATAAACGGATCAAGATGGATGATGGATGGGTGGGCGGATGGCCGGATACAATGCATGAATGAAGTTGTGGGTTTGCTGGAAATGGGTTTATAGGTAGATCGGAATACCATGGATTTGCTATGCGAGCTATGCTACCCTTGAGATGTGTGTCTGGAGTGACTGGTGTGCCTGTGAAGCGTCGAGTCTGAGGTTGATACGTGGGAAAAGTAAGTCGAATTTAGACCATGTTGCGGAAACATGTTGGCGACGCGATCGAGGCGTCCTTGCTACACGTTGATGACGGGAGAAACACCGTTGCTGGCTGTCTCATATCCATTCTGCTGCCTTGCAAAGAAATTGGAACTGTTTCCTGATCATTGGCAATGGATGTAATTTCCACTTTGATGCGTTCGTTGAATTTTGAGACTTCTCGCCAACTTTTACGCATCTCTAAGCTTCGAATCGAAGGCCTGTAGCTGTAACTGTCTTTTCTTCTTCCTTCGTCTTTCTATACCATCGACATCAGAAAGAAAAGATGTTCAACTAAAGAAAGTCAGTGGCTAACCCCATTGAGTGGATGTGAATAAACACTCTCCCTATACCTTTGCCCTCCATGCTTCCCTTTGACCATAACGTATCTCGCGAGCATGGTGGTTTCTCCCCAGCACCATAGAAGCATCATACCTATACATTTCTCCACCATAAAGCTAACCACCATTTCTCACGCCTCCTCACTCAAATCACCATCCTCAATTCCTCCCAACTCTTCCTCCCACTCCTTCAAATTTACTTGTTCCGCTCCATTCCGATTGCTTTGAGGATCTGTGGTGAACACGGGGTAGACAGCTTTCCCCTTTCCTTTCTCCTGTCTTGTTGGCCTTCGACGCTTCTTTGGCTTGGCCTTGGCTGCTAATACTGGTTGGGCGTTTCTGTAGCGTTTCCATTGCTCTTGGTTGGCGAGGGCTTTGTTTTGGGTGGTTGTACTGTTGGGTCTAGGGGCAGTTGCTGTTGCTTTTACCTTTACCGTTCCCGTTCCAGCCCGGACGTTTCCATTAGCGGCAGTGCTTGAAGACGGGCCTGTATTCGGACCTGCATGACCCGAACCGGAACCCGGGGCCGAAGATGATGTACCCAACCTTGTTGTACTCGGACCTGCAACCGAACCCGTAGCAGTCGACGGCCCCGAAGACCCCGTGTTTCCCGTATTCCCCGAATTCCCCGACGGCGGCATCTTAACCTCCAAACCCCCCAAATCCTTCGGCCCCTTAAGTTTCAACTCCTGAATCCAAACCTTCACCCTCGTAAACCGCCACTTGAACAGTTGCGCATCAGGCTCCCACTCCAGGCTGAATGGTCTTTCATCTATCCCATTTCCATAATCCCCCTCATTATCTTTCTCCCCGTCATCATCCTGACCATCTTTACTCCATTCCTTGAACCTCGCCTCCACCTCAGGCAAAACCTCCCCCCTCCAATAGGAAACATCACTCATCCTCGCGGGTGTCTCCGGCTTGGTTAGGGCTTTGAACACCTCCAGCACTTCAAGGTTGGCGTGGCGGAGGGTCGTGAAAGTGCCGTGAAGGGTGGTGTCGGGGGTGAGGAGGGAGGAGGAGGGCAGGGGAGGGGGTGGTGGGGGTATGTTATTGGGGAGACTTCTGGTGCGGGAGGGGTCTTCTGAGTCGGATTCTGATGAGGAGGAGTAGATTGTTGAGGGGGGTGGGGGGGAGTAGAGGGTGCAGGGGAGGGGAGGTGTGGGTGGGCGTGGATTTGGGTTGATGGGTTGTGATTGCGATGGTGGAAGAGGTCGGGCTTGTTGTGCCGGATCAGGGAGAGAGTGTGGCTCTGGCTGTGGTTGGGTAACTGATTTGGTTTGGGACTTCGGTTCTGGCTGGGCTTTTGAGTGGCCCTCAAGACTTTGGTGCGTCTGAATTGTAGGCTGTGTCTGTTTGTCTGATGGTGTCTGGTAGTTTTGGCTTTGGCCATTGCTCGTGATTTTCTGCTGCGTCTGAAGTTCGAGCTCAGTTTGCGTTTGTGTTTGATGACCTTCGGTCTGGGATTCGTCCATGTTCGTTTGGGCTCCTGAATCGGTCAAGTCCTCGCTGATCTTCTGCGTCTCAGCTTCTCCAGTCCTGTCGACTCCTTCTCCTGCCATAACCCCCAACTCCTTGTTGCTCTCCTGAGCCACACCATCTTTCCCCTCGATAACCCCTTCATTCAACTGCCCATCAACATCCCGATCGCCGAATAGATTTTCCTCCTCTTCACCATCATCTTCGTCATCTCCCTCATTGCCCTCATCCACCACCCCAACCCTTTCACTTCCACTTCCCACTCCCACTCCTACTCCTCCAGCCATGACCCGTCCCTGTTTCACCTCTTGCCCCTGCTGCTGGTGCTCCTCCTCCTCCCCCTTCGGATAGTACCTAACGGCCCAAACAGCCCACATCCTCTTCGTATAAACCCCCATCCCCTCCTCATCCAGCCACAACTCCCTCTCCTCCACCACGTCCCTCAATATCTTCTCCTCCTCAACCACATAATAATGCTGGACATCTCCATCTTCGTACGTGATCGTGCCCAGGAAAAGGTGATTTCCTATGAACCGACGATCCAAGTTCCGAAAGTCCTCGAGGGGGATGTTCTTGGTCTTTTCGAACACCCGTCGTCGGCAGGTTTCGTTAGCTTCCTTTTTGGAAGTGTAGATAGGATCTGATCGGAAGCGGCGGGTGGAATCGGTGTCGGAGAGGTGGTGTTTGCCGGTACGGTAGACGACGTATTGAAAGATGACATCGGTGGGGGAGAGGAGGGATTGCGCGGGGACGGCTTTCTTGGGTGGAGGTGGAGGGATGGCAGCAACGGGGGCTGGTTCTGGAGCTAGAGGAGCAGCTGGGAAATGATGAGGGGGTGGTAACGCCAGTGGTAGGGCTTTTGGGCCGGAGTTGATGTTCGTTCGTGGTGTTGGTGGATTCTTGCTTGACGATGCAAGTGTCGAGGTAGGTTTGTTGCGGTTTGTGGTTGGCGGGGGCCGAACTGGTCTGCCGATTTCTTTTGATGACTGTTGAATGTCAGGGAGGCCGCTAACGATTGGTGTTGGTTTCTTGTGTGGGCCCTTGTCCTTGAACTGCTTGAATTGATCTTCGTCTGCTTTTGTGAGACGCGGTTTCGGAGGCTTCTCTTTTGGGAGAGACGGCTGTGTTGCCTGAGCTGTTCGATGGATTGCTGGTTGGCTTGATGCCTGATTTTTGTCACCTTGATTTCCTCGTGCATCTGTGGTCGGCTGGCTCCTCGAAGGAACGATGGTGTTTGTTGGATTGCTGGCAGTCTTGTCACCGAAAATGCTTTTAGTAGCTTTGTTTTGTTGGCTGCTTGAAGCGACAACGGTGTCTGTTGGATTGCTTGCAGGTTTACCGCCGAATATGCTTTCAATGGGTGCTTTGGTGAAGTCTCGTACCACTTGCTCTTCCGTTCGTTTGGGTGCTTCAGCCTCCTTTGCCCTCTCTTTGATTTGCTGGATTTCCTCCGTCGCCTTAACGCCTGCTGTGGTTGGCGTGTTCCTGATACTTTTAGCAATCTCCTTTGACTTCGCCTGATCCAGGCTGTTGCAAGGGCTCATTCGAGAAATCACGTTTTTACTCAGAGGTCTCAAGGGCGCTCTAATCCGGGAATGAGATGAGCCGGCCTCTCGTTTGAAGCGCTGACGCTGGGCCTTCGAAAACAGCTGGTCATAACATCCGGACTGGTGCTGTCCAATGCTCAATCTCCGTCTCTTTGCACTGTCGACGCTTCCACTACGGCTCAAGGCCTCAATATCTTCGACGACTAGAGGCCTCTTTGAAGACCCAGCTCCGGCGATGCTCGGTGTTTCTCTGCTATGACGTGCAATAGGAGTTCCGATACGGTTTGCGGAACTGGCGCTTTGCGATACGGGGAGATTGATGGCGCCTTCACTTTCATTACCCTCCCCGTTATTCGAGCCATTGGTGCTGGGCTTAGATGTGGCGTTGTAGGTGTTGCTCTGTGTATTTGAAGACGTGGGCTTGTCGTGTTTGGTCGACGATATAGGAAAAGCTGCCTGGAGTGACTTAGTAGGATTGTCGCTGTCTTCTGTCCCCTTCGATTCTTTTGTATGAGCTGCGCGCATATTCTCAAACCTTCCCCCAAACGGCTCTTTATCCTCTACCTTTTCCTCTTTTGGGATTTCTTGGACAGGGTTTTGCCGCAGGCGGTCCTGGATGGCCGTATTAAAACAGTTATCATCTGAACTACTTTCATCGTCCGGCTTGGTACTCTTCGGGGATGACGATGACATGTCATTGGCTGTTTCTTAGAAAGTTGTCAGCTGTCTCGGTCGACATAATGCATGGGGCCGAGTACACACCGTGGCTATGACCGGATGTTGAGCTGTTTGGACTGCTTGCTGCTGGTTCTGGATCGGAAGCCGGGCTGGATGTCGGCAATGATGTAAACCAAGCTTTGGCTGGCCCAAATATCGAGTTCATCGCGGTCGTGTTGTAGAACTTCGAGCACCACCTGGTCTGTATCCTGTGTTTGAATATTCAAATTGCTCCGACGTGACCCTCGTAATTTCTGGCTGACTGATATATAACGGCGCAGTGAGTGTAGGGAGGCCACTGATCGAGGAGGTTGTTGAAAAGGTGGAAGATATGAAATCGCGTTGACCTCTTGTCGAGGTTAATGATGTGTTGGAACAGCGGCTGCGGCCACTTCCTACTCCGTAGACACTAGAATACGAACGCAAGACGATGTTCTGGGAAGGAAGTTGTGAGAGAGTCAGGGATTTATCGAAGTATAAATAGTTTACTGGATGCGGAGTGTGAGTGTTTTTGAGTGATCTCCAGAGGAACCGCGAAGGATGACCCGGGATCAAGAGAGAAGAAAGAAGTCAAGAGAAGAGTATCATGGAGGATAAAGGAGGGCAAGGAAGAAAAGGGAAGAGTCCGAGTATGATGCCACTTGGATCAGTAACTCCACGTTCTGCAAGAGTGAGGTTTCGAGGAAGAGGGCATGGTACGGTAGACCAAGGTCTAGGAGAAGTTCGTTGTCGTCGCCATCGCCATCACTGTCTGTGTTGTGTTTAGTATTGGGTCCCAGCAAGGAGGCCAACATATCCACAAATCAAGATGGAGCTCACCGTAAAGGTAAGTCCAGATGAAAAGAAGCCGCCGTCCCAAGATATTTGCGGTCATTATCCTACTCATCTCCTCATCCTAATGGCTCGTGTTCAAGTCTCATCGCCATCATATATGGGTGCCACGACCCGGGACACGAAACAATCATGGTGTTTGAAGGGTGGTGTGGCAATGCGTGTGTGATATTCTGAGAAATTGAGAGAAATGAAGCTATTCCCATCTTTGATGATGCATATAATGAGGTGGTGATGCATTATCTCCTGGTGTAACAGTTGTATGACGGATGATGTTTGGACAATGAGAAAGACATTGTTTCTCTGGAAAGACAAGGGAAGCTTGCAGCTGGTGCGATTGCGGGCTAGACCGGGAATGTCTTAGCGCCCGTTCTCCGCATTTTTGGCCTTTGTGGCATTGGCCAGGTGGCGGCCAGTCTTTCCTGAAAAGAGCAGAGACCTAATTCAGAATTGTGAGTGGTCGCTGTCTCCACTGCCAATCCACTGGCCGGCCCCGGAGCCGACCAAGTTTCAAGCGGACGACCACCGGCCACAAGACGTCACTGAACTCTTTCTCGGCTCCAAATCTTGCCTTTGATCCTTGACACGGACCAGACGACAACCACCAGCCAGTCCACCACCACCACCACCAAAACTACTCCGCAGACACCTCGATCACCGTCAACACAACGGCCGACGATCAGTGTTTCTGGTGTTTTTCTTTTCTAACCCAACCAGCGAACATCAGATTTTGGACCCTGAGTGTGTTGATATACAGAATAAATAAACCCATTGTTTTTCTTCTTCAGAAATCCACGTTGGCGCTTGAGGTGGCCTTGTCGATATCTCCAGTTTGCTTGTTCCGTGCGACCATTCCTCCATCGGTGAATCAGCAAACACACGAGACACACAAACCCAGGCCTGCCACAAAGCAACACCATACCACCCCTTCTACATCACAACAACCAACCAGTCGATCACGACAACACACACACAATGGAGAACACCACGGCATCAGAGAATACACCGCTACTCCCCACCACGACACCATCATCTCCCGACGTCGCCCGTCCCGCGAGACCGCAACGAAATGTCACCTTCAACCCCAATCCCGTCACCAAGACCATCGAGCCCGAGGCAGCCTACCGCCAGGCCCGCGCCTCGCATCCAAGCCTACCGCATCCGCCAATGTCCCCTTCAAGTTCCTCCGCCATTAGCACTGGCGGTCTCGGCGGCGGCCCTCCCATGTTATCGGCCTTGAATGGCAAATTGCGACGACGGAATAGCGGCGGTGCTATTGGATTCAACCACAATTCTGGCCTGCCCTATACGTCTGCTGGCAACACTCACCTGCCCAAGATCGGTCCACAGCGTAGCACGAAGAATGCCCAGAAGCTCAAGCTACTACCCAACCCGGAGCTGGAGGAGGATGGAGTCGATGAGGAAAGCGGTCGCGAAGTATACTCTCAGTACACACGTATCAAGGATCCCACGGCCCGTCGTGATGCTGCGCGTCTCGGCAAGGCGGACCGCGACAGGCTGCCCAGAGTGACGGCGTACTGCACAGCTAGTAGGTACCAGATGGACGGTCTCATGCGGTTCCTCAAGGGCAGATCCAAGAACCGTGGCGCAAACCCAAAGTTGATCGACGAGTGCATCTACACTCCTTATAGCTACAACCCCAAGCAGGCGGCCGAGAACAACCGGGTGGAGGCAGAAGCTCAAGAGCAACAACAGCTGGGACTTTTCGACCCCATACATTCGCGCAGGCATTCCACCGGTGAGGTGCCCCAAGGTGACAGCAGTGGTTATCAAAGCACAGAGGACCTGATCAGCCTCAACCTCAATGGAGGCAGCACCTCTAGGGAAGGTGTTCAGGATATGGTGGCCCAAGGGGTCATCAGCGACGAGAACGCAGTGTCGGATGACCCGCTGGCTGATTTCGATATCCAAGTCCACACTCCGGAAGTCTTCCTCTTCGACTACGGTGTCGTGGTAATATGGGGCATGTCGGTGGCCCAAGAACAGCGGTTCCTAAAGGAGATTGCAAAGTTCGAGTTGGAAAAGCTGGGGCCGGACGATATGGAGACGGAGTACTTCAACTTTTACTACACACACGAATACCAGGCCCGAATCTACAACGACTTTATCACTCTGCGAGACAAGAACAACTACATGACGAAGCTGGCCATTTCACACGCTCTGGCTCAGAGTGTCAAGGTTCGTTCCTCATTCTACTAATACTGTGACAGAAGGCCATCCGCTAACCGTATCTTACAGACATCCCTCTTTGAAGAACTCATCGCCTCGACCATCGAGACGTGCAAGGATATCCCCACGCAGATTGCGTTGACGGGCAAGATCGACCTCAGTCGACAACAGATCAATATGCAAATCGGAGAGCTCTTCATTCTGCGTGTCAACATTCACCTAAACGGCTCCGTCCTCGATACACCGGAGCTGTTCTGGGTCGAGCCACAACTCGAACCATTGTACAAGGCCGTGCGCAGTTACCTTGAGATGGACCAGCGTGTCAAGTTGCTGACAGAGCGTATGGATGTCATTGCCGATCTGTTGGCTGTTCTCAAGGACCAGCTAACTCACGGTCACGGAGAGAAACTAGAGTGGATTGGTGAGTCGCAACGCGCACATAAACCCTCAACAACATGAGTCATGCTAACTACTTTATAGTAATTGTCCTTATTGCTGCCGAGATTCTTGTGGCGGCCGTCAACATCGTTGTCGATTTGTATGCGGGCGTTGACTAGAAGAAGACAGCAACTCGAGACACAGCGTCAACACATGGAGGGTTTCTTCGTAACTCGCTTCTTTTCCTTTTAGTTATTTTCTGCATGGAAACGGTCATCTTTTTGAGCACTGGAGGAGTTCTGGGTCTAAAGGCGATGAGTTGTGACGGTGTTTTTGTCTGGCTGGATTCTTTGGTGGACAGCATTTAGAAGGGATGGCGCTTCGTAGGGTCGGCGATGAACAAGGAAGGCAGAGAGCATTGATATGTCAGAGAAGAAGATCAAAGAGCGCCAACGATATTTCCGATCTGGTTTGACTACCCGCGATAGACCATATTATATACCAGTAAGGCTTCATTTCATTATCTTTACCACTCTTCCTGTTACTGTATCTTTCCCTGGTGCCTGGACTTGGGCTTGTCACAGCCCCTGCTTTTCATCTGATGTTCCGGCAAATAGGTATGGAGCCAAACAGGCAGGACTGGGCAGGTGCCCGTCGGTGACGTTCGCAAACGAAGAAGGAACTGCAGCACCCGGAGGTGGCAGACACAGCTTCCAGCTTCCAGCTCGCGAGGAAGGTACGACGGATGGGCTTGCGTCAGATATGATAGGGAGGTGAGCCGATAGCGGAAGTCACGTCTACCGCGTTGCCCGAGCAGTGAGGAAACTTTTTTCTCGCGGGAGTTCCACCATCACAGGGCAGAACGAGCTCTTTTTTCTGATCGTGTCCCAAAAGCCCGAACTGGTCCCCTCCGGAATTACCACCCCGTTCACACCTTTTCCCGCAACCGTTCGCACGTTATCTGGACCCGAGCACCCCACTTCTGGGTTTGAATATTGTTTTCCTATCCTCACCCTTTCTCTAAGGTTTCCCTCCATCATCACGAGATCGGCTGCATCAGGCCCGGGACTTACATTGAAGGTTATGATCACGGCTCAGGTCTCTCTCAGAATGGAAGTCGACAACAACAACTTCTGGGGCCACCTGCCCACCGTCCTCGACGCGATTGCCGATGCCGAGTTCATCTCGCTCTCGCTGATCGGCCTTCCCGATCCCATTGCCAAAGCTAACCAGACCAAGGAGGAGCTCTACCGCGAGCTGGTAGAACACTCCAAGATTTACCACGTCTCCAAGATTGGCCTCACTTGTTTCCAATATGACGAGAAGAAAAAGGGTACGTACGATGGTGATCCCTTACATAACTACTTCAACAAGGTAACTGACATGGTGAGTCTCAGAATATTCTGCTCGTAGCTTCAACTTTGCCATCACCCCTTGGTTCCTTTCTGCGAACATCCAGGCGGAACTCATCGCAAAGACCGTCAATCGAACATTTTCCTTTACATACGACACCCTCAAACAGTTGACGACACATGGCTGGGATCATAACGAAGCTTGGGGACGAGGTGTCCCTTACTTGACTCGCTCTGAGGCCCAAACAGCCGAGGAACGTTTCCTCCAGCCTTGGGAGTCCAAGAAGCCGTTGGACATCAACAAACTGGATGTTGAGTCGCAGAGATTCCGGACTTGGGCAAATGACCAGATCACATCTTGGCTGAAAACAGAGGTATGGTGACACTTGCTGCTCTTGTTTATCAACTTCTTTGGCTCACCAAGCTCATGCCCGCCTTCCTTCACAGGACCAAACCCTCGACTTAGCGACACCCTCAGGCGAACGGTTCACTAGCCTTCAGGTTGGACTCATCCACCAACTTGTGCACTCCTGCTTTGATGGATGTCGCGCAACGCCCAGAGATGACAACCGAATCATGCAAATCAGGAAGCTGAATTGCGCAGAACTCATCGCGGAGGTCAGTGAGACAGTCGTAATTCACTAGTCTCGGACTATTTACTGATCGATTCTCTCAGAAATGGACGAGCCGCCGCATTGCACTGACGCGACAGTCAGGTAAGCCACCCGGATAGCGTGTCACAAGACTTAGACCGCCCTGATGACACTAACACTTGGTCTTGCAGGCTTTCTCTACATTGTGGAGGCCCTTCTCGGGGGCGAATTTGCCGACGGCATCGATCCCGAACTGTGCTTGGCATACGCATTGGATATAGGTCGCAAGCGAGAGCAACTCATCTCGGCTTTCCGTGAAAGACTCGGAGCAGCTGAGGATAGAAACAGGCTCAGGCGACCTATCCTGCTCGTACACTCTCAACTCGACATGCTGTGTCACTTTTACTCGACGTTTTTGGGCCCACTTCCGGAGACACTCGGCGAATTCACAAAGAAAATACACCACATCTTCCCTCGGATCGTCGACACCGGAATTCTGTATCCCCGAGACAACTACCCATCTCACCCATCTCACCAGCGCAAGCCTTCGGTCGAGTTCATCTCTGTCGCAGAGGAAGTGGGAGGACCCCTTGTCACACAGGTACGGGGACTTGAAATCAAGGACAAGATGGCCGAAGAACATGGCCTCTACGGCTGGTACTCCAACCTCGCGTTCCTCAAGGTCGCAGCAAAGAAGCTGCGAAAGGAGCCGTGGCTGAGCAAAACCAGACCCCAGAAGACGTACGGGAGCATGAGAATGAAAGCCAAGAAACCAAGCAAGCTTTTCTTTACTCTCAACCCTTTTGCTCCCGACAGCGTCATCAGTCGTCGTTCAAGTATTTGTTCCTCTATCGCTTCTGGCATGACTGGAAGCATGGTTGACACCCCGCCCAATGTCTTTGGTGACGGCAGTGACGACGAGGAGGAAGAGAAGCAGGAGATGCCCGAGATCCATCGTCTTCCGCCGTGGGAGGCGGTTTTCTGGGAGAAGTTTGGAAACAAACTGGTACTCGACGATGGCGAAACTTTGGCGCTCGTTGCTTCAATTCCACTCAGAAAGACCAGGGTTCAGAATCTCTAGGAAGATTATCGGGATCTCTAGGATGAGCTCCTTTTTGTCTGGACTGTAATCCCGATTTGTATGTTGCTCACATTGCTCTTCAGATGGGACTTGGTTTGAGGCTCGACTTGTGTGTGTGGTATTGCCAACTAATGTGTTGGTCAATTTCGGGGATTGAAGGAGTAACGCGCGCGAGGTGTTCCCGTTAGAGGAGCAAGCCAACGGCCTCACATGAATGATCGAGGAGGATGACGGAGGCGGCACAGGGGTCTAGACGCGTGAAGATCCCCTACAGGCCGTGATGAGGATTTCTAGCCAGCTTGAAAATACCGTTGCTCGCTCTGCCGCTGGCTCAAGCTTTGAGTCTCAAGCCGGGAGCACCGGTGTTCATTGGAGATCAAGGCTGGATCTTGAAGAGATCACTGCAATACCCATAGTGGCCTATAGTGCAGGATCGGCCAACGGATATGTAGTCAGCTCAGGATTTTTGTTCTGTTGGTGTATGTTAGTATCAGACCTCAACTCAGATAGCGGAATGACCAAAGCAGCGGATGTCTTGTAGTAATAGTAATTTACAACCATCTCACATCGTCCGTGGACAAGCCCGAATGTGACATGATGTCTTCAACCCAAATCTCTATACATGACATATGTTTCTATATTACAAAACAACAAAAAACGAGAGGGCTCCTTCCTCAGCCCCACTCGTCCCTGTCCTTTATGCCAGCCATCACCCGCTTCTTCAGACGTGGTGGCATGCGAGCTTATTGGCTTGACCTTGTCAAGTACGCTGAGGCGCGAGGGCTTGCTTGACCTATCAACTCAACTCCAAATCATCTCTCAGTCTCTCTCGAGAACTTTGATCGTGTTCGGCTAGGGTCCGGGTCCAAGTCCACTCAGCGCATAAACAACAATTGTACCTTACCATCGAACGACCAAAACCATATTTTGATATCAATACATTTGTACACATGCTTCTCTCTTCCCCCCACTCCCCAGTCTATTTCCCCCAGATGGTGGTACTCCACCGAGTCTGCCCTGCCCATACACTCATCATCTCCCCAACCTTCCCAACTCCTCACACCAAGAGCTTACTCAGGTTGTTTGTTCACCTCTCAGCAAACATGCCCTTAACACTTTGGAAGTACTCCTCCGCCAACGTGCTGCGCAGCTCCTCCTGCGTGAGCCACTTGAAGTCGACCAAGTCGTGCAGGTTGTCGGTCAGGTCGGCCTGGCCCGCCATGATGCGGCCCTTGAGGAAGAAGATCTTCTCGCCCTTCTTGAGCAGGGCGCCGTCCTTCTGGCCAAAGACGGGGCGGACGACGTGGTGGGCTACGGGCACGCGGCCGACGATCCAAGTGTTCATGTTGATGCCTGCGGACTCGGCTAGGATGCGGGCTGCGGTCTGTTTTGGATGTGATGTTAGTGAATGGAACCATAAGAATGTTGGGGGGGGGGAGGAAAGACAAAAAGACACATACCTCGTGCAAACCCTCATCCGTAGGCACCACACCGGTAGGGAACATCCACTTCTCCTCCCCTTCCTTCTCCGCGGACTTCTTCTTCACCACAAGATAAAGCGTCCTATCCAACGCCCGATCCAACCGCTTCACATCCCCCTTTTCATCCGCCTCCGTCCGTCTCGGCATCGGCTTCTCCACGGCGACGCGATCCTCAGCGGGGATCTCCTCACCATCCTCCGACACCCTCATCTCCGCATCAGCGATCAATTTCTCCACCATCTGTTCTCTCGAGGATGTATGCGACCCAACAAGAACCTCATCGTTCCACGCCATCCTGCCGCGCGGGTTATACCGACCGATATCCTTGGCCGGCACGCCGTGGCGCTCCTTAAGCTTGATGCGCCAGTCCAGGTCCGAGGCCGTGTCCTTCTTGAAGTAGAAGTCCTTGCGGAAGGGCGCCGTCAGCCGCTCGTTGAGGCGCTTCTGGTAGAAGTAGAAGGATTCTTCGAAGGGGGTGAGGTCGCGCGTCAGGAGCGGGGGGCGGGTCAGGATCACGCCGGACTTGATGCGGTAGATTTGCGAGGAGGTCGAGGAAGCGGCGTGGGTGCCTGTTGATGTGGTGACGGGGGGGTTGACGGGGGGAGGGGGTGGTGTGCTTGTCGCGGTTGCGGGAGCGCTGGGGGCTTCGGCAGAATAGAAACGTCTAGGAGCGCTGGCGGCGAAGACGGGCGCAAGTCGGGCTTGGGTGCGGCATTGTAGGCAGATGGAACGTTGTTGGCCTGGCGGGAGAGAACAGATGCGACGGTTAGTTATGGTGTCTTGTTGAAGTTTGCGAACGGGAGGGAGGGGAGGTATGCAACGAGAAACATCAATTCGCAACAACAGGGTAAACAGGTCAAGAAGAAAAGAAAAAAAGGTAATACATACTCCTAAGGAGAGCAGCTCCCCTACTCGACGCCGACATGATGGGCAGTATATATGACTTGGTTGTTGGACGGGGCCCGGGTGTAAACAACGGACACGGGACGGGGGGAGGGAGGGAGGAGAACGGAGCTACGGGTGAATCTTGCGCGCGCGCCAGTCCTCAACTCAACTCTCTCTCGCAAGTCTCGGGGTGGATTCGGGACGGGGTCGGTCGGTCGGTCGCTGCGGCGGCGGGCGGGCGGGCAG
>RANZ01000025.1:0-142432 GCA_009805285.1 Neurospora terricola FGSC 1889 | reverse complement strand
CGCTAATATTGGGGGTATGAGAAAGGTGTAAAGGTTGTTATTGTGAAATGTTTCGTCCGATGGTGTCTATTGAGGTTATTTTAACGATTGAAGCCTTTTAGATAGATAAGATATATAGGGCGCGTGGAGGTTGCTTCCTTATATTCGGAGGTTGTTTATTTAATTTCTTGAATAATAGTTATTATTTTTGAATATTTTCGATTTAAGTACATAATAATTATTTTCAGTATTGTAAGCCGCTTTTGGCTATTCTGGTTAGAATTCTTGAAAAATCGATTAATGATTTTTGTTGTAGGTAAACTGGGACCGAAGGCGATTTTCTGAGGATTTGTAAGGGGGGTTGGCATATTTATAGTTGATAGGCCGCGGGCCTTAAGGGAATTAACTTTAGTGTAATATTGTTTTCGAAGTTGTTTGATACTTAGTATTAATAATTCTATTTGAAGATTTCCAATTTTTATTGTAAATTGCTTTATTAATAGATCGTTTATAGTAAGTTTAAGCTCTTCTTGGAAATGATGACGCCGTATGTAATATATTTTTATATTTTGGCAATTCTAAAACCTTTTTAATATAGCCGTTGTCGGATAGAGTAGTACTTTATTATCTTTGCGTAAGGATATCGAAATTAATAGTTCGTATAGTTTAAATTTATTTTAATATAAATTGAAAATTGTTAATATTAAATTATATAGTATATACTTCAGTGTATAAGATGTTTAGAATATGTTTATACTATAGTTGAGGATATAGTTTCGGTCGGCGGATGTAAAGAAAGTTGGTGTAAAAATTATAAGTAAATATGTATTTAATAAGGAAAATGGGTAAAACTTATTCTTATTATCTATGTTCTTTCTACCGCCGATTCGCAGCGTATAGGGGCGGAGAGGAATTCTATTCCCCGCTATTAATTACGTCCGATTGAAAAGTTCTAGAAATTTATAATATTTTAAGGGAAAGATAGGCTTTTATTATATCTCTTCTTTCTATTTAAATTTAATATAATTAATACCTTCCAAATTTAGACGTTGAAGTAATTTATCCAAGGACGAAAACTTTAATTCGAAGGTATTGTTTTGTAGAGCTTATATAGCTATAAACGTAGTTAAATAAATGGTCGGGTATAATTCTATAGTAATATAAAAGGTAATTCTAGTAAAGTATTAATTCAAATCGATAATTAAAGGGAAGAATATATATATATCTACTCTGATATTAAATTTATTGGCCGATAATTTATTTTAATTAATTATAATATTAGTAATAAGTATTAGCTGATTTGTATCCAGATGGTAAACGATAAGTAACTTAATTTATTAATATAATATATTCTTTAAAGTACCGGGCCGAAAGCTCATGCTTGCTATAAACATTATTATATAAAAGGTAAGTTAATATTTAGGATTATAGGGTATATTATTTGTACGTTCCTATAAAGTATTAAGAATAAGCAGAATATTATCTATTATAGCTTCGGTTTTTATAAATATTTATTTACGTAAAAGGTCGGACTTTTATACAAAATCTAATTCGATTTATTAAAATAAGAAATATTAATATACTATATTAATATAGGTAAAGGGGAAATCTACTTGGATAATCTCCTTACGGGCCCTCCTACGGTTACTAAATAACGTCCAACGTTCAGTATTATTATCCAAATTTTAATTTGAATCTTAATCTTTTTTTTTTTACGAATATTACACTATTAGCTTAAACTATTATATACTTCTATAAAGTAATAATAATTAAGATTAATCGAACCGTTACTTCCTCTTTATATTCTTCTAGACTATTTATATTTAAACGCTTATATTTTATATAGCGTTTATAGTCGGCTAGAAAACTCTTGTAGATAGTAATATACTTCTTCTTATTCTGGTATATATTAAACCAAATATTATTAACCTCTTCTAGTATTAATTATAATACTTCTATAATAAATTTATAAATAAATAATATTAATTTCTAAGATTAAAGAAAATAGTAAAATAATAGAATATACTTATTCTATAGAATTTACGCGCATTCTCGTTCGGCCTTAGTCTTTTTATAAAGCGAACGCTTATACGTTATTGCCGTAAATTCTTCGATATCGGTAAATGCTTTTCTTCTCTGTTTATTAGCGTCGGATGTAATGGGCGGTATCGGCGGTTCTTGTAACTCTATCCCTTCGGTATTATATATGGAGTACGGTCGGCACCGTGAGATTTAAATAATGCCCTTTTAAGCTATAATAGCTTATAAGCTTAGTATATTGTAGAGGAGAAATTAATTAGAAAATTCGGAAGGAGGCTTTTATATGAAAACCCACGCAACCCGCGTAACGTAGGGGTTGTAATTTATACGGTAAAATTAATTGGGAAGAATGGATATATAATGAATGTAATTAGAATATTGGGAATCAGAGAGTAAAGACGCAATTTATATTTTGAGGCCCTTTTGAATCGCCGGAAGGAATATACGTACGGAGAAAATTGTTCATTAAAGCTAACCACACCTCCCAAAAGCCAACTACACCTCCCAAAAGCCAACCACACCTCCTAGTTAGGTGTATTAAGTATATGGAGTAGGTGTTAGGGGTAAATGGCAGGGGTAAGTACTTTGTGTAGTATGTGCTTAGCCCACTCAGCTGGGCTTGGTGTAAGTGGAACGGTGTATTCGATGGCGAAGGTAATGAAAACGGTTCTAGATACGGCGGCGGCGAAGGCATTGAAAACGGTTCTAGAAATGGCGGCGGCGTTTTTGGCTGAATCATCCAAACCCCTGTCAAAAACTCCTCCTATAGATAACCTTCCCCTTACTGGCTTATCTATGGGAGAGCGGACGGGATCCCGAGTTTTCCAGTGGGTATGGTCGTATGTGATTGTTTGTGGTGGGTTGCACGCATATAAGGGAGAAAGCATTGTGGTTGGAGTTAAAATCGGTGTCGTGCGTTGTTGGTGGTGGGAAGAAGTGAGGATGATCGTGGGAGACACTCGGCGATCACCATCCACACACTAGAGCGACAACTTCTAAAACAACAAGAATAACGTTCACGGTGATTGATTCCGTTGGAAAGATTCCCGATGTTAGAAAATAAGTGAAGAAAATGACGCAAAACTCAATCCAAGCAAGGGAAGGAACGGAAGAGAAGGGGGAGGAATGCAACAGCTAACTTGAACAGAAACGATTTCCAGCCGATTCGCAAACTGATAATGTCAAAAAGAAATAAGAGTCGTGTTCTCATCAAGTGTTCAAATTTCCGTGCTCCTCTCCGATCGAGCTTACCAACCTGTGCTTGACCAGACGCTCTCCATTCCCCGCAAGATTCAGCCCGTATCATATCCATGCTCGCGAAGATTGTGAAGACCATCAAATTGAAGTAGGGCTGTGCTGGTATATGTGCATAACAGCCGTGGCACCTTATCGAATTGCTTCAAGAAGTGGTTCCCCTTAGGTTGTGGTCTCCCCAGATGCGTCGCGTTCCCAGCAGGTGTTACGATCCAACCAGGGATTACTTATGTAAGCTAGACTAGATAGAACCAACGGACCAATCAGGTAGGACCCGAAGGCCCGAAGGCGCCGGGTCCCCGGGTCCGTGGTATCGGGACCCGAAAGGTTCGGGTCCCCGGGTCCGATANCCTGTATAAAAGAAGGCCTCCCGGCCTTCGTTCTATACTGGGCTCTTCAGCAAGCAATAGCTATCACATCCTATCAATACCTTTTGGCTATTACTACCGTTGTTCTGATCCCAGCGATATACTCCTGTGCTTGTAACGGTTCGTCACAGCAGGTAGTAAATTCTAGAGGATGGTAATCTCTGTTTCAACGCCATCATCAGGTCTGAGAATGCTCGGGTTCTCTTCCCACAGTGCGGAGATGGGCCGTGGAGGCTCATCACGGCCAACAGATCGATGTTGGATCAGCATGCCGATGCGTTGAAATGTGTTGTCGCCCTCGATCCTCTTCAATATTAGAGAGTAATCCCCTTTTCGTTGTCATGGTTATCATTTCCCACTCCCTTTTTCCTGCTGCTTCCCTCATTCCCTTCTCCATCCTTTCCTTGAGTCGTCTTTTCATCATTTTGTCCATCTTCCTTTCCATTCCCTTCTCCAATATCCTTGCGATCCTCCTCCCACGTTGTGCCCCTCCCTTCCCGCAGTGCCATGTATCCCATACAGGTCCATGGAAGACACTTTACATCACTCCCTTCATAGTAGTTGCCACCCTTCGTCATGTCGTTCTCGGAATAGAGAAGCTCGAATGGCGAGTCCATCGCAAGTGTTGCGGTGTCGTTTACCCCTTTCGTATAAAAGCTGCCCTCTTTAGTAAATTCAAAGATCGACGCGATTTGAGCCCCAGTCTCAGTAATGGTCAACGTCAGAATCCCCTTTCTTTCAACTTCCTCCCTTAACTCCCGCTTTTCGTGAAATGCCCGAGAAATCTGAGCATCGTGAAGCCTTCCAGATAAGACCATTGACCCTGAAGAGACCTTTCCGGTAGGGTCGAGTGTGGCTAGGGTTGTTTCGCATTTTAGTCCTTGTACAATTCCTAACATAAAATTGGGAATCATAGGTAATCTGAGAACGGTATTATGTGCAGCCCATGACCAGCTTGGAGCTCTCCACTCTTTTGGGCCAGAGTCGACCTTGGTTTCGTAATTATAGTATGAACTCCAAAGAGCGTCTATCATCAAAGAATTACTCCAGAGCCCGGCTAGATAGCGAGCTGATGGCCTAAGGCGTGCGTTGTGTTTGGCCAGTCCAGACAGGGCAGGAAGTTTGCCTGCTTCGTGGGAAAGGTTGAGAGAGGAATACGTACGAAGAACCATATGCCAACTTGACACTATTCGCCAATTGTGTCCCTCGTTAAGGCCACGATCAAATACCTCCTTCGGAGTACCTCCAGAGTAAATAACACCAGAATGCGCAGGCCGACATTCACAAAATGTCATAGTCCTACACTCCCACATCAACTCTTCTTTGAAGAAGTGTACAACCCTCGGAGCTAAGATACGCTCTTGCAATACCCATGCACGGGTAAAGAGTGGCGGGGGATGAGGGTGACCGGAGGTAGATCGGTTACATCTGGACGATTCCGGCCGAATATATCCCACTAGGTCGAACGGGACGTTTGATATTGTTGACCCACGAAGCCGTGCAATATTAGCGCTTTCTCTAATAGCAAGCCCTTGACTACTATCAAACGCTGTAGTGGCCGCAATCGTCAGATATGAATTTTCGTATATGTCGCACATCTTGCAAGACTCCTCAGCCCAGTCATCCGAGTCATCCTGAATAATGCATAGAGAGTCAATCCACAGATAAGATACACCAAGAAATTGTGTGAGCTTGATTGCGTCCTGAAAGGTCTTGGGGATGCTTTCCCAGGCAATGTTCCGCCGATGAGACTCCATATTGATCTTTGTTGTCTTTAGCGGTTGTTTAGTTCCCCAACAGTGACTGAGGCACGTGTATCGACCAAAGACGGGTTTATTATCCTCGACGATGTGTATCCTCTCAGGACCACCGCCAACGAAGACTAACCGTCGCGGTAACGGCGTCTTTTCCAGGCCGGAGCATTTTGGGTGATCTTCGAGACAACTCTCAAGCCAAATGCTTGCTATCTTGTACGAATGGGATGAAAGCAAGTCAAAACTTGATTCCTGCAGTTTTGGACAGCAAAGAATTGGAAGAAGATAGGGTTCGCCTGTTGTTATTGTTACATGTGAGCTTCTCTAACATAAATGGTTGCCGAGGAAGGTGAATATCTTTGTCTTATAACTTACTTGAGCTGCAGGTATAAATATTGAACATTATGTGGGGACTGGAACCAGCACCGGTAACGACATGAAACGCATTGATGTAGAAGAGTTGCTGAGCAGAGTGAGTAGTGCAACAACGACGATTCCAATGGCCAGCCCCGCAGACCCCAACCTTCTCATTGCTCGAAAGAGGTCTTCCGAGGATCGTTTCAGTCATGGTAAGGACGATCAGACATTGCCAACATGTTCGAAAACACCCATCCTGAAGTGACCAGATGAGTTCGCTCAAGGATTTCTCGTCTGAAGCTTTGCATTTTTTGCATATCGCCCCGGGTAGAAGGTTCTTTGCGAGTAGAAAACGTTTAGAGGAAGGCGATCTCTCCCACCATGTTCTCCATGGTTCTTGTTCATCATGACCGCGCTCAGTTGTAGGCGCAATGGGACCCTTTAAACAGGTGAGCTCCCTTGGTTTAGAGGACTCAAGCCGGCATTCGCTTTCGTCGGTCTCGTGCGGTTGGACGTCAGACGCAGGTGGCTCCTGATTCCGAAAATATAGTCAGCAATCCGAAGCGACGTATTGCGTTTTGCAAACTGAAAACAGGCGAGGTTTACCATTTTCCATGCTACCTAGCCTGGAGAAGACGGCATCCCCAAGGCCTTGCTACTCGACAACGTGAAGGGTGGACGGTGGTGAAGGGAAGGACGGTTGTCCAGTTCGGATAGATCATAATATGGGTGCTTTCGGATGGCGACTCACAACTTGTTACACCATCAGCGACTCACAGGACAGTCCATTCCCGTGGAACTTGTGCGCCTATCCAGCCTTTTCATGGTTTCACTGCTCTGGAGATCCGAGTATACTATGCGGTACTCCTCGAAGCAGCGTGTTGACTCGTCCAGGCCCCATCGTTTTGTTTCTTGCTATCGCGATACTTCGAACGGGCTTCTGCATAGAGTAGGACGAGATGACTGTGAAGATGGGAACTCGCCTGCCCGTGATGGTCCGAATGGAGGAATCGGCGAGAGGTAATGGTTCGGTCGCCGGAGGAAACCGAGCACGACAGATGCTGATTTGTGGTCAACTGTGGCGAACTTGACAAAATCCATGCTTTTCAAGCGAGAGCAATTGACGGCATTGCGTGTAGAGGGTCGTTTGGCGATGAACGGGAAGATGGTGGACAAACAGACAAAATGATCGCGGCCTGGACGGGTCCGCGCGTCATCCCACTTTGCATTTTCCACTGCCGGTTATCACTGTCGCACACGGCAGGCAGGATATCGTACAGGTACCACCTACCTTGGTATCTGCTCACCTGCTGCTCCAAAAATCTTTTGCAGTTCGTTTTCCTTGCTCGATTGTTCCTGCTCCTGCTCCTGCTCCTGTCCACTCATTTCCATGTCCTCGAACATGCAAGACCCCTCGCCTCATCGCCTTGTGTTTGGTGATCCTTCGCTAACTGAACACCGCACAACACCATTTATCCAACTATCCTCGTTTGGAGTGGCCAGGGCATCTGCCCCCAATTCCGTTGCATTAACTAAGATGCCTCTGGCGAAGGGTAGATGCTGGAAATAATCAAGCCGAGTTTTTCCGGATACATCCGGACGATACGGGTGTTCAAGAGGGCATCCAGTGCGGTTTCCTCGACAAGAATTGTATGGACTTGATGTGGGGTTGCTCGCTTGTAGTTTCTGTTTTGCTCTGTTCTCGTCAAAGACAAAGTAAGGAACCCTCCTTGGAAAGTCCTTGCCTTGATTATTATCATGGCGATCTGTTATCTTTTGCAAGCTAGTCAGACGGAAGGTGCGTCTACGTCTAATTGGTGGAAGTCTACAGGACATTTTTCTATCGCGATGTTTTTGGGCAAGCTCGAGTCAAGAACTGCGCGCCCTCAAGATGTGTCATCCTCTCTGGTCGTTTTGCAATCTTGTCCTTGCAAATCACATCTTTTCTGTCACACTCTGATACAACGCAGATATTACCTCCGTGGTATTTACTTATTGAACAAAATACCCATCCCGCAGAATCTCGAACTGTGCCTGCATCATGGCGCAACCATCTCAACATATATCCTACCCACCGATCAACTGGGTCGCCGAGGAGCATATCATCTTTGGGCGTTTGGCTAGCCCGTTCATCGGCGGATGGGCTGGGAGGTTCCCCGATGAAGGTTATTGGAACTGTTCCGAACCTTTGGCGAAGCTCATGGCGAGGTTCAAGCTGTTTAGGCGTTACGCCGAGTGTTATACAAAGGACCCCAACATCTTTAACTTTATAATCAAGTCGAAGGTCAATGAATTGAAGATCCTCCTCGGTAGGTGTCCCCCATTATCATCTTCTCCGGTTGCCAGCTTGTAGACCGATGTCTCCGGTCTCTCTATGGTAAAATGCTAACGTCCTAGCATAGGGAGCAGGTACTCGATCCACCCGCCTTCTCTCGAAACAACCAAGAACGACGACGAAAGGTATCGCGAAAAGTGCAAGCATTATAAAGTCTTTGAGCTGGAGCTGGACCGATTCATCTAGGATATCGCAGGAAAGTTCACCGACAGGCACAAAGAAGAATTCATCAAGGAATGCCAAGGCATCAAATACTGGTGTACAAACGGGAATTGGCTCGAACCTCCTTCTACCCGACCAAAGGTGGGAGAACCGGAGCTACCGACTCCACAGACGTACGGCTATGTCCAGCAACCATATGGTCGTGTTGGCCTTGGTTCAGGCAAGACTAACATCCCTTTGCCTCTCCTTATCCCGCCTTTTAAACGCTGCAAGCTACCTGTAATGGAGCCGCCTGCTGAAGCTCGAGGACCACCTTCGAAATTCGATGCCAGGCTGTTCCCTTCCAAGCTACAAACATATCGACACGGGGCAGATGATGTGGGTGGCGGGAAAGCGAAGTAAATGTCAGTTTGGGATATCGGAACGGTTGGTTTTTTGTTGTGTGGGTAGATCCTAGGTTTTACGTCGACTTGTCTTATTGCTAATTGGAACGCATACAGTCATTGCCAATGTTTTGCACTTGGAGTTCGGGTTTTATTCGGGCGGCGTATCTTCCAGTGTTTTTTTATTGTTGGTGTAGGAGAGAGGAGGACTTCCGGAGGTTATCGCCTTGCTTGGGAAGTTTCTTTGAGGGTAATGGTTCATGTTGTTGGATACTGCATATTGGCCAACAAGCACGCTGAGAGAGTCGCTCACGCCCACACTCGCACACGCCTTTGTCGCCAATGTTCCATTCCTTATGCTGTTAGTCCAAAAAGGAAAAATTCGCAGTGTAGTAGCACATATATTGTCGAGTCCGTATTCTTATCGTCGTACAACCCGTTCTCCCTGTTGTCGTTATAGTTCGGGTCGTCCACTTCCACTTCCCGGTCCTCGGTCGAAGTCCCGGCCACTGTCCCATTCCCATACACACCCATCATTCTCCGGCCCCGGCTCCGCGTGCCGATGGACTGCAGCCAAGATCTTCCTCCAGGCTCTCTAGTCGGATAAGTAACTCGCGCACTTCCATACTAGCCACAGCCTCCTATCTCACCACCATCGCCAAAACCCAAACCAACCCGCCGCACGCTAGACGATCCCTCCCGAGCCATCGGAGTCCGAGTCACTAGTCCTGCAGCGAGTGGACAATCCCCATCTACCCGGCGTCCCAGCCAGCAGCGTGATGTTGCTAGCCAAGCACACCTACTTACCAACCCGCTCACAAGATCATCCGTAACGTTCTATAACTTGGGAAGGACTATTGATGGCCGTCAAAAACAAGACGGACTTATGTGGTGAAGCTGGCGTCGTTGTGGGACTGGGGGATGGGTGGAGAGAGGGGGCCTTTTGAGAACCCCGGGCCGTCAGTGAAAGTATCGAGAGAAGTTATGAAAGAAGGGGCTGTTGATCAYGGAAAATGTGTGATGCGAGAGTTGACACTTAGCAGTGTTTGGTATGGTGTATATCCAAGGTAGGTTACGGAAGGATAAAAACAACAAGGATAAAGTAAGCCACGGGAAGAAAGGAGATGAACAGGAAATAAGAGAGAGAAAGCCACAAAGGTTGGAATACACAACGTAAACATTTGGAAGTCTGAAGACCTTATCGTCCATATACCCTTCTCCATCATCCCGTGTCATCTTCCCCACGTAGACTGGACAAAGCAGGTAAAGAGAAAGATGTTGCATCGGTTGCTATACGAAAAATCGAGATGAGTGGAACGGTCCGCTTCTGCGCCAGCACTAAACATCATGACTGTCGAGGCTACGGTCAGCGCATTGTAGAACATGATCTGATCTGGATCTGGACGTACCTGTCACGAAAGAGGTTTTTGACCTACTATGGCCGATCTCGGTTCCCACAGGTGACCATCGTAACCAAGGTTGTTACCAATCCTTCATCACTCAGCCTTACCGAGATGGACACCTCTCGGTTCGGGAGCGATGACTGCCAGATATCTTCCCTTCTAGCTCAGGTTTATGTCCGCGTCAATAGTTGAGCCGGCCGATGGAACGCGTTTGACTAGCCCAGCTTGATTCTCCGTCGCAGACTCGGATCATCCCACGAACAGGGCTTTCCATGTCGTTCAATGTCAAAACCCAGCATAGCCGACCCAACTACACAGTGATGAACTTCACCTTCCGTGTCGTTATCTCGCAGGTCTTGGTCTAGAATAAGAAGATAGGCGGTACGATACGCGCAATCTTCTCTGATCACGATCAAGAGACAATCCCAGTCCTCTGTAATGACTCGCTCAGACATGGCGTCTTGGCTTTTGCTGTTAAGATTGCGGTTCCGAAAATCTATGCTGGCAAAATAGTGATGTACGCCCATCGGCGGATGATCACTTTTGGGTAGGAAAAATTCCTCTTTACCAGTTCCATGCCGAATGGTAAATGTCATCTGAATCACCTGGCCTTCCACCCAAAGGTAGTTGGTTAGATGCGGTAAGATACTCGTAGGCTCCTTACCCAATGGTGGTTCTTGCAAAAGATGAGCAAATGGCACGAGTGTCTCGCCCTTGGTATGAGTGACTTGGTTCGTAATCCAAACACTCGCGACGGGTCTGAATTTCTCATTTTGATAACGGCCTCGTGGATCCATGAATGGTAGCGCAAAGCTTGGAAATTTGACTCGCCCTTCCCAGCCGAGCCATGACCAGCTGGGAAAGGCACATCTTCTCTGTAAACTTCCCTTGGCGGGATACCAGATGAGACAGATGAGAAACCGTACTAGTGCACTGTTGACGGCCAACGTGTGTGAACGAGCTGGAGACAACTCAGATGCGTCGTAGACAGGAATACCTAAGTACGTAAATGTTGATATGCGCGAAAGCAGGCCTGTTATGGCGTTTAGAGCATCGGATTGATAGCTCAAGTGTCGGCCACTGTATTCTTCAATGTATTTAGCGAGGACTTCTATGTCCACTGGGATCTTGCCGTCCGGCCTTGGTCTTTCTAGCGGTGTGATTGCTTTGAGCAAGTTCACCGATTTAACCAGAAATCCACTTTTTAGCGGTCTCGAAGATCCATCCTCCACTTCGGGTAGAGTACATTCATGCCACACAGCATTCGAGCAGACGAACTCAACCTGGTAATCAGTGACAATAAGGAGACGACGTGATAAGATCGCTTCTTGATAAGTCCATCCTCTTGTCATCCAGACTGAAGAGTTGACCAACTTTGAAGAAGTGATAGCACTTGGTCGAATAGCTGAAAGAGAAAGCTTTGAATGTGGTACCGAGATGGAGGGATAGGGCTTTCTCGGCAGGTTCTTGACACCAGGCAGACCAGAAGCTGAGTCTGTCGCGGAAAATGCAACAATAGTTGCATAGGCGCCTTCATAGATAGAAGCCATGTTTCCAATTTGAGCGTGCTTGTCTTCTGCATGGTTTTGATCAATGCAATACTGATCAACCCACAAGTACCGCTCGCCAAGACCTGCTACGACAATCATTGCATCCTCGATGACATTAGGTATACCACTGGGAAGCTGTCGTACGCTGTTTGTCGAGGCTGTTTCCCTGGTACCTATAGCACATTCGCTCCCAGGTGCGGGCTGCCCGCCCCAAACATAACTGAGAGCGAAAAACCTGTCCGAGGTCTCTATCTCAACGATCTCGCGCGTATGGCAATCGATGCACCGCACCACAGGCCCAACCTCTTGCTTATCAGACCCGGGTTTTGTCTTTTTAGCTAAGGCACATGTGCTGTGATGAATTTCACAATCTTCGCACCAACTCCGTAGCAAAGAATAATTGATGGTTGTCGGAGAAAAAGGCAAAGCCCTCAGGATGGGTTCTGTGTAGCCGAAGAATGGCGCAGCCATGAAGTGTTGGGGAACAATCCAATCCGATTCTTTTGGGAACCCATTCTCGCAGAAAGAACCAAAGAGATCAATGTCAGACACATCGGGTTCGCCGGCCCAAACACACAGTACCATAGAAGGAGCATAGCGCGAGCCAGGATAGGCCACCGAGCTTGCGAATCCGCTCCCAAGTCGATACGATCGCAAGGTGTAGACCTCTGTCACCCCATGGCTTCCGGTGATTTTCGGCCCCCGCCGCATTAAGTAGAAAAACCGACAAAGTCCACATGATGCGTTTTTTTTGAGTTGTCCAAGACACAGAACGTATCCGCGTCCAATTTGGTCTGAACTGGCAGGGTTGAAGATGGGATTAAAGTCGATATTTTCACATCGGGTGCATAGTTTGACCAAATCCGTTTTCCGAATCAGAGGCATCTCTGTGATCGTGGATAGCTGACGTGGGCCATCAAGAGTGCCGCCAGTCGTCTCGGCGGCCTGCTGAGCCGGTGGCGTGCGTCTCGATGAAAAGGAGGACCCCATGTAGAAGATGCGATGGTATGGGAGGATGCTCGTGACGGATCCAGAAGAGTGAGTGTTGAGGTCGTCGAAGTTTTTAATAAGGCTGAGGCACGCGTTCATCGGATGTGGTTGCCTAATGGTCACCTGATCTCAAAGAATGGCTGATGACGGGCGACGATGGTTGGCTGCATCACAACTGGTGTATATCGTCTGATTCTGGTTAGCCAGAACACATCGATGTGCTCCTGTACAGATTCTCACCTCTCAATCACTTCCATTGGTCATTCCGGTCAGCCTTGGATGAATTCCTGGACAATATAATTGGTCAAATTGATGGAGGATGGTGGCACGAGAGATGCACATCTGAGTGGGCGATGGAGTTGTGATCTGTGAAGTAGTTGGTCGAGCAGGATGTGTCAGATTCATAGGTTGGTCGATTGAGCCACTACTCCGACAAGTTCGGAGCTCCAGTTTTGCCAGCTTGGTGTAGTGGTGCCAATCTGACAGGATGAAGTCGAGAGGAAAGAGAAGAAGGACAGAAAACATGGTGGGGTCCCATTATTTCCAGCTGCATTGATCATTATTGTCACTGCATCGCTCCTGCCCTGGGTATTCCCTTTGGGAGAAGATTGGAGAGTCGAAGACCCGGGCTCGCCGGGGAAGTCGCGGTCGGCAGTCGTATGCGTTGCTGGCTGACTCAGTCGAGCAGGCAGTTGAGGACTCGAGCCTTGACAAATACAGTCAAAGTCGAAGTCGGCGTCCGTATTCACGGTCATTACAAAGAAAATAGAGGAGTAAGAGCGAGAGTCAGAGGAAGAAGAAAAGAAGGGCGGTGTTCGCAAAGTATCGGAAGAACAGGTGATGGACGTCCTCTGAGAGCAGACAATGAATGAAAGTGTCTTGCAGTATCACAAATCAAATAACGTGCATCATAGGCAGTGACGTGAAACCATGAACTCGTATCAAAAGTTCCCGAAATGAACTTCACCCGAATCCCACAAGTGACATGTGAAAAACCCAGACAATGTCCCGATTCCAAGCGCCAATGTCTGGTCCAGCAGGCGCTCCACATCAACACAACCACCCACCGTTTACTCGCTTCTCTTGGGCTTATTCGGCAGACCATACCAACAAACCATCATAACCACAAACAACCCAATAACAATCGGGTGCAACACAAACGTGCCAGCCGCCTGCGCCAACAAACCCGTCGTAAACGGAGCCGCCGCGCCTCCCGAGCTTCCAAACGCCGAAATCACACCCATCCCACTAACCTGCTTCTGCTTGCTTATATTCCGCATGAACACCGCCGCCGCACACGGATACACAGGTCCCAACAGCAGACCAACGATAGCCACAGCCACTGCGTTTCCGACGAGGTTAGGAACCAGCCAGACCACCAACTGGAAAGCGCACGCTCCCACGACCACAATGACGACGAACAACTTCTCCCCAATGCGATGGGCCGGCGGCGCCAGCAAGAACCGACCGAGCGTGATACCGCCCCAGAAACCAGCGGTAACATAACCAACCGAACCGTCGTGAACATGGCGCGAGTCCATCAGGAAGGTGTTCACCCAGCCGGAGATACTAACCTCGGCGCCTTGGTAGGCGAAGATGAACAGGGCACCAAGAAGGACGACACGGTTCGACAGAGCGGAGACCATAGCCGTGACATCGGCGCGCCAGTCACGTTTGGGTGCCGCCGTTGAGCCCGACTGGCCACCACTTCCACCAGAAGAACCCAAGTGCTGCTGAGTATCCCTCTCATAATCCCAAAACGCACACGTCCCACACACGCCCCCCAAAACCGCCAACCCCAAGCTCACCGCATAATACCGACTCCAGACCACTTCGAAAACCGTCACCATGGCCGTCGCCAGCAGCGGGCCGACGGTACCTCCAATGCCATACGAGCCGTGCATCATACTCAACGCCGTAGTGGAGTTACTCAGCGATCCGCAGAACACGTTTCCCATGGCCAGGTTAATCGACATGCCGAACCCAACAAAGAAGAAGGACACCACGATGGCGGGGTACGGAGCGGTGGCGATCATGGGGATGTACCCCAGTGATATGAGGCCCTGGCCGACGGCAAGCGTCTTGGCGCGCCCCAGCCGCTCGCGGATGGCGTCGACGAAAAAGGCGCCGGCGATGAAGCCGAGGGCGTTGCCGACGAAGATGAGGGAGACGATGGCGTAGCCTATGGAGTAGTATCTTTGTTTTCATGTCAATACTGATGTTCGGGGGTGGGACGGGGAAGGAAGAAGAACGGGGGACGGGGAACGTACTCTTCCATAGCCGGGATCAAAGCACCAGGCGCGGAATCGCTCATCCCGTTACTCAGACTAATCAGACACATCGCCAGCAACCGCCAGCGGTTCATGTAAGGCTGCATGATGCTCTGCATCGCCTCGACGCTATCGATGTTTGCGCTATCATCGTTCAAAGAATCCGCTTTGGGAGTTCCAGGACGGCTTTGATCCTCTAGCTCGGGACCGGAGCTGAAGTTAGTCGTCTCGGGGCGAGACTCGGGGAGATGGCCGGAGCCTGAAGCAGAAGCGAGATTGATCCGAGATGTTGAAGCCGACTTGTTGGATTTGGGGGTCCGGAAAAGAGGTTGGAGTTCGATGCTCGCCGCCTCTTGCGGAGCGCCGGGGTAGGTCCGGGCTACGGCCTTTCCGGGAGCAGAGGGAAGTTTGAGAGGCGGTGCGCTTTCGACGGCGATAAGGCCGTGGAGCATCATTGCGTCCATGATGAGGTGACACTCAAGTCGATGCCAAGGAGTGCTAGGCAATTTGCCAACACCAACGGCCGGTGGAAAGAGTCAGAAAACAATCGATGAACGGACTCTGTTCTGAATGGCAGGAGCAATGGAGGTTAATAAAGGCGGTCCAAAGTGGGGCTGCCGACATCGCGATAACCGGAAGAAGTCGATGGGAGTCTGGCCCGTCTGGCTAGGTAAGCTTCGGGCCATCACGTAAAGGAAAAGGTCTCCCGGGCTCGTACAAGTCGGCGCTAATCAAGACCTGCAGACTGCAGCGGGTGAACATCGGTACAGAGATAAGGTACCCTGACTTCGTGACTCAGCATGCAGGTACGTATTCCCGCCGACGAGTGTTCGACCAGGACACTTCACTCGCAATCACTCCCCTTTTGTTCAATGTTGTGTGCTCATAGATGGTACATTTCTGGGATATCTCTTTTTCCTGTTGCGTATTTGACCCCTGCCTGTTCGTTTCATTCAGTTTTCGCCCACTGGGCTATATCTCGATGTCTACTCCCCTTGCTTCTCATCTCCTCCTGCTTTACCTCATATCTGCATGTGTCCGTCACTCCTAGAGAGAGGCTGTGCTTCTTATGTCTCATCAGTAGTTGATGATGCCGACGACGAAGTATTGTCGACCTCCTTCATCCAACAAGCAAGATTGCCCCGCCGGGATCTTCATGTAAATTCACAGGGCTTGAAATAGCCGCCTCTAAAATGGAGTCATTCGTCGTGCTACTAAGGAAGGCGTACCTGAGAAGTTCAGGTCGGTTGGCGCTCGAAGGGACGTCATGAAAATTCTGGAAACGGCGTTGTTAGTAACTGCTTTCGTGACTCGGGAAATGAAGGCAAGAGCACTGTAGGCAGTTGGAAAAATATTTAAGGATGCAATCCAGGACACTCATGATCATCATCATCACCAATAGCAGCAGCATGACATTCATCAGCACCCCAGCTGGGTACYAAGAAGGCAAAGTCAGCACGCAAAAGCCTCAAAGTTTCCACAACACGTATCTGGATTTTGGTATGTTCCCAACACCCAAGACAGGAAACAAGGAAGAATTCATGACCACACTCACCGACGCTTACCTATATCCTAGGAGACCAAACCACCCCGAGCCCTTCGCTTCCCTTCCAGCCCCATTCAGTTTATTTCCAGTCTTCCCAGCGAAAGTTATCGAGCCTCCATCAGGCAATCCACTCACCGACAAATCCACCCGTGCCACCCGTCAGTGTCACCCGCACTAGCAAAGAATCCCGTTCAAAATGTGCTTTACGAGAATCGAAACCTTCCCCTGCTCGACACTCGGCTGCTCAGAAAAGAGCGCGGAAGACCGAGACTACAATGATCCGTGCGAATGGGTGCGCCGTCGAGGCGAACGCGAAAATTGGGGTACTTGCGGGAATATTCAGAAACAAGTGATCATCATCAACACGCACTCAATCTGCAAAAAGTGCAGGAAGAAGATTGGATATAGTGATTTCTTAGACCGTCTGCTAGCTAAAGGGAAGTAGTGCGAGGAAGTGAGCCCAGCCCAGCCCTGCAGGCAGGCGGCACGACTAGCACGGCTAGCCGGCTGGGCACGAGATGATTAGTAGGTAGTGTAATACAATATTGTTGGATGCGGTGGGATGGTTTGCTAGAGACGGGAGGGCTGAGCGTTGCTGGGTTGGGTATTTCTTTTGGACTTGAGGCTGCTGGGAACCTTAGGAATAGTCTCGGTATTGTCACTATGTCCTTTTTCTTGAACAAGTACAACCGGATTCGCATATTACATGGCATTTTCATGTGCAAATCGACGCAGCTCGGAAGAGCCGCCTGCGGCCTCAATGATGGGCTGGAGGTCTAGATCTCTGTCAGTTAGCGATCGGAGAGATGACGAGAGGGTCGTGTTTGAAGCGAACGCAGGCAAAGGTTTTGGCATGAAAATAGAAGGCAGGTGGGTTTTCGGTTCCTTTCATAAGGTAGTTGGTAGAATGTGACGAAGAAATGAAGGCAAGAGCACATGCTGTCCGGCCAGAAGAAATGTAAAAATAAAACTTTAAGGAAGTATCCAGGACACTCCCGTCATCATCATCATCTGCGACACATTCATCGGAACCCCAGGTAACGTACCGAGACGACAAAACCAGCAAAAAAGCTCAAGGATTCCAACACGGGCACTTTTTGGTAGAGGTATATTCATATTCCCAAAACCCATCCGCCTTTGAGACAGGAAATAAGGAAATTGTCCCAAGAACAGCTACTTACCGATACTTACACTTTAGACTCGAAAACCAGACCACCCCAAACCACCCCGAACCGTCAAGCTTCACCTCCAGTCCCAGTCCCAGTTTCGTTCTTCCCCGAAACGAAATTCATCGTCGCATCGAATTCGAGACCTCCATCAGGCACCAACCGAACCCATCCACGATCCGCACCACCAGCAAAAGAGATCCCGCTTCAAAATGTGCTTCTCGATAATCGAAACCTTCCCCTGCTCGACGCCCGGCTGCAAAGAAACTAGCATGGAAGACCGATACTCCGAAGGCGACATGTGCGAGGAGGCGGTGCGCCGTTATCAGAACTCTGGCGATCAAGGCGCGATCGAGTGGTATTGGGGCACATGCGGGAAGAAACAGAAACAAGTGATCACCGTCAATACGCACTCGTACTGCAAAACCTGCACGCAGGGTCAGCAGGAATATCGCACCGGGAGAAAACCTTGGCCGGATGAAAATCAGTCGTAGTATTGTACCTAGTGTTGGGCGCAATACGATAGTTGCTACACTAGGGACAGGAGGGTTGAAGTGGGTTGGGTTTTGGAGTTGGGTATGGGGCTGATTGAGGCTGATGATGGATCCAGTAGAAGGTAGTCTTGGTATTGTCACTTATGTCCTTTCATGTTTTGAATAAACAAGTATCGGATTCGCATATTAGTACACGGCCTTTTCCCTGTCAAATCGACGCATCTCGAAAGAACCGCCTGCGGGCTCCATGACGGATTCGTTCTTTTCGTTCCCTCTTGATGCAATAAAAGAGTCTGACTTGGGATTGAAAACTCTAGATCAGTCAGGGCTCGGAGAGATCACGATTGAATGACTTACTTACGTGCGCTGAGAGAAGTCATTGCAAGCTACCTCCAATACGTTCAGAAAGAAGTCTACACCTAGCGAGACCATTCATACTGCCTTTTATACGATATCAATCTAACCTGCCCAAAACAATCCAGACCGCTTCGGCGACGAACCCGCCGCCACGACGAGCGATGGTTCATGTCTGAAGCCAAGGCAGGCAAAGGTTTTGGCATGAAACAGAAGGAAGGTGGGGTTTCGGTTCCTTTACATCGTTGAATGTGCCGACCGAATGAAGGCAAGAGCATAAGTTATCGGCCGGAAGAAAATAAAATCAGAAATCGAGGATGTATCCAGGACACTCATCATCACCATCATTATCATCAGCATCATCGGCATCAAATTCATCAACGCCCCAACTACAGTACCAAGAATAAAAGGCCAGCGGAAAAGTGCAGCGTTTTGTTGTGTCTGACTGTCTGTAGTGTGTCCCTGTTCGTATACCCCCAGCAAGGGAGAACTTATATCATCCTTTTCCACCTCTAACATAAAGAAATAAGATGGGTGATGAGATCGCTTCTAGTAAAGAGTTCTAAACATAAACATGACACGCATTCAATGATAACAATGGACATTGATAAAAGATTATAAAAGTGGCAAAATACTAAACCAACGTTGTAATAGTAGTAGCAGTAGAGTAGTTAGTTAAAGAGGTTGAAGTAGGTAGAGTTAAGTAGAGTAGATATGAGTAGCGTATGATAATAAAAGCGAACGAGGTGACCCGGTTTTGATAGTGTAGTGTAGTTAAAAAAGAGATATAAATGAAAATAAGCTGATAAAAAAACCGGGGGTATTTCCGAGTAGTAGTAAAAACTTCTTGTTTGACTCTCATACTTTGCGCAAAAACAACCTTTCTTTCTCAACTGTAACACCAAACGCGCGCAAACCCAGGCACCCAGCAAGCAAGCAAGCCAAACCAGTGCAAGCAACAGAACAACAAAAAGCCAAACCAAACCAAGCCGACCAGACCAGACCAGACCAGACCAGACCAAAACCAGGGACAAACCAACCCCAACCGTAGTAGTAGTAGATAAAAGAAAAACCGTGAGGACAGCAAGTAGTAATAGTAGTGTAGTAGTAAAAGGAAAATGGTGGAAGGGGGGGACGAGTGACACAGACGGTATAGAAACCATCATCCTCTTCTCCCCCAACCCACAACAATGCAAAACGATGACGAGGATTAAAAGAGCATTAACAACAAAACGAAAAGCTTGAAAGCTAGCAGCAGTCAGTCCTGCAACTGCCACTGACGCCTATTCGTTTCTTAAGAAAGGCAATGGGTGCTTCTCTCTTTTCCTTTCTCTCTCTCGCTGGTCTTCTTTCACTTCATCCCTCATATCCTCCCAACATTGGCAGCCGCAGCCGCCGCGGCAAATTGCTCAGCATACGCTGAACCCTGAGCCTGCATCTGAGCCATCAACTCAGCGCTCTCCAACTCACTTTCAACGTCGCCCACATACGCCAACTGCGCCCACACCCTCCAGTGGAGAATGCCAAAGTGGGCAACCCGCGTGGCCATGTCCTCGACACCGGCCTCCTCACGGGGGTCCCTTGTGCTGGATGAACTCGACGAAGACGAAGCAGTCGTGGTAGACTCACTGCCACCAAGGCTCTGGATACCCATCACCTTACCAGCTCCAGGAGTGCGAAGGTGATCGCCAGCTCCGCCAGCATTCCACGCCCTAGTACCAGGGGTCTGGATCCTTCCACCAGTTGCGCGCGAGAAGAGGCCAACGCCAGAGAGATTCCTAAACTCCTTGACCTTGACCGCCACTTCGCCTAGCAACTTTTGCTGGAACTCCGCCTCGACCTCCCGGAAGACCTCGCAAGTGGGCTCGCCTAGTACGCGGACAAGGTTGGCCTCAAGCTCGGCCAGGGACGCCTGAGGGTGGTTGACGAAGCGCAGGATCTGAAGGGCCATCGCGCCGGCGAGGTTCTTCCACCTGTAGTCGGGACGGCTGGCGGGAGGGGCGGTGTGGAGGAGCGCGAGAAGAGACGAGTAGAGATCCTGTGCCTTTCGGCGAGATTCGGCAGAGTCCTGGGGGGCAGGGGTGCAAGAACCGGTAGTGGGTGTGAAGATGACGGAGCTTCGGGGAGAGGAAGCAGTTGATGACAGGGAATTGCGATCGCTAAAGGTTAGACTGGAGGGACGGGAGAAGTTGAACTCGGCGGACGAGCGGGTACTTAGTGTACGGCCGTTGTCCTCAGATAGGTAAGCGGGAACTCCAGAGGAAAACTGTCTCGAAAGGCTGTCGTAGTCCTCATACTTGCGCATGCAGATCTCGAGGCAGATGCTGTCATACATGTCTGACCTGAGCTTGAGGATGCGCTCCTCGTCGAAGAGGAAGGTGTTGGGTACGTTTCCGGTAGAGGTGGAAGGCAGTACGAGATGTGTGAGGGCCTCGAAGAAAGTGCCGGTCTCGCCGAACGCTTGAGCATGAGGGCTGGGTGTGTTGGCGTAGGCAATAGAGGCGGCAATCTCGGCGTTGCGGTACCACTGCTTGGCGGCAGCAATGCTGAGTTTCCTCGCCTGAATCTTCTTGATAAAGAATCGCTGCTCAAAGTGAACTGTATCCTCGATCAAGACAGGGCGAAGACATCTGATCTGGTGGTTGGCAACATCCAACTTCATGGCCTCCAGCACACTAAGCAGATTCCTCATTCCCTTGACCAGCTCGCCCATGTCGTTGTTCCGATTCCCGTTGCTGAGCTCATTGTACATCTCGTCTACCCACTCATCGCGCATCGGTGCGCAGTGTAGCTTGAGAATGCCGGATAACCAGGCCGCCAACTTCTCCAGATCCGCAACATCACGGTGAAACTGCTGCATCAAAAGCTCCACGTTCAATCCATCATTCAGCAAGTCGCGATCCCGTTGAGGCACCAACGTCTCAATGATCTCCCGAGCGGCCTTGAGGAGTGCTGGCAGGCACCAGTTGTCGTCTGTCCCATATCTCGCGTAGAAGCCCTCCCGATCCATAACGAACTGTATTAGCTGCTCCATCAACATGTTCCAGAACTGATTTGCCTTCTCCTGCTTCCTCTTTCCCTTTTCGCCGTCCAGGTTGGGTCGGAAGTGTAGCTCGGGGTCGAAGTTGATATCATGGCGCAGCTTGGGGTTGTGTATTATCTTGCTGACGTCGAGTTCGCTGAGTGTTGCGCGGGTGACTGGGGGTTCTAGGGGCTTGGGAGCGATTGGTACACTGGAGCTGCGAGAGAGCGGTGAGGGCCTGCGATCCCTGGCATGGGCGGTGAAGTATTCGCTTGTACTTTGGCGATTGGAATTAGTCGACGAATTCCTGGATAGCCTGGGTGCCGTCTCTGCCGCTGGTGTCGAAGCCGTGCTCTCTCCTCCATCTGTGACCAGCTCCCTCGACACTCTGGAGAACTCTTGCATGATCTGATCTTCCTGTTCGGACTGTTGGGGTGGGTTGCGCGTCTCGGGGACGGTCTCTGTCGGTAGGGGCTCCTCGGCCGTGGAGTCCTGTCGCCTGTGAGTAGACAAGTGGCTCTCGAAGCCACCGCCTGCGCCTTGTTCGCCCATGTTGAAGTTGTCTATCCTTGATCTCTTGAGGGTATTACTGGAGCCAAGCTACGTGAGCGAGGGCGGGGGAAATTATAGTGGAAAGATCGGTGAGGAGGAAGAGTCCAGAGAAACCCGGGGAAGTGGGTAGGGCGAGAGGGCCAGTTAAGAGTGCGACCAAGACCTTTGTTCGTGGCATGCATGTTAGCAATGTGTATCACCAAAAGGCTGCTGCATGCGAGAGAAGTGCAAACAAGGCAACGAAGGGATGGATGGGGAAAGGGACTGAGGCCTGCGGAAAGAGGCGGAAAGGGGCATGGACTGCAGCCGTGGCGGCCCTTGTGTCTTGTGATAGGGAAGCCAGTCTTTGGTGGACACTGCAGGGAGCGACTGGACCAAGGACGAAGGAATGAGAAGACCCTGGGCCTGAGGGGATGTGTGCTTGTGTAATATGACGGCCATGTAGCAAAGCGAAGAGAACAAGCCGCTTACCGGCAGAAAGTCTTGTGGTTGCTGTTGTGGTGGTGGTGGTGGTTTGGGTACTCGGCAGCAATCGGCGTCCTCGAAGACTTGAGTGTCCAAGAGGGAGAGGTCGTGTGTGTGTGTGTGTCGTGTATACGGTGTGTGTATGGGTGATTGCAGTAGCAAGCAGGGATGGGTTGGGACACGAAAGCGCAACCAAGGTTAAACAAGGACCGAGACGGAGGTACTGTCGGTGGTGGTGTTGGCCGAGGAGGGTAGCTTATAAGAGAAGCCGGTGACCTGGGGCCTTGGTTGGGACTTGCTTGGGCGAGAAGAGGCGGTGTCTTGCCACAGATTACACACCAGTGTTTGGTATTTCGAACGTAGGTTGTGGTCGTTGAGGGCCGTGTGGTTGTGGCGCCGGGTGGGTTGATTAGTAGTAGTAAGTTGTTTAAAGGGTGAATTAGGGTGAAAGTGGAATCAAGGTCTGTCTTATGTTGGTGACGGCGTGGTGGAGGTTGTTGTTGGTTTCCTGTCTCGTATCCCCTACTTCTTCTCACAGAGGTTGGGACGAGGGGTGAGAGCGAGGAGTTTGGTTTGGGTTTGGTTTCGAGAATGAAGAACGAGCAAACAGAAATTAGAGCAGAGCAGAGCAGACGAGAGGAAAAATGGAAGCAGGTGTAGTAGAAGTCGAGGAAATGGAAACAGCAGTAAAGAGTAAAAGTGGAAAGAAAGGGCGGGAGGATCTAAAGAAGGGCCCGGGGGGTGTGTGTACAAGGATGGATCCAATGGAACCTCAATGTCCTATGTCGAGTAAGGTAACCTCCAATGTAATATTACGAGAGCTTACAAGGGAGGAAGAGAGTGGTCGGCCACCTTGTCGCTGTCTCCTGCCTTCAGACCCGACACGATGCCGGAGGCGGGAACAGGAAGGAGCCCGTAACTTACACATTGTGCGCACTAGCACAGAACGAGAGCGTTGCAGGGGGGTTGAAAGGTACCGTCCACTTGGATGGAACCAGACCTAACATGGAACACGATGCCGGGTCCCAAACGGCGACGTAGCGACCGATGCGGCAACGGAGTGGAGGAGGGGGGTGGGGCCGCCAGGGGTTGATTGAGTTGATTGACAACAAGAAGATGAAGGTCACTGCAGAAGGGGGTCGCAAAAGAGTGTGGGAATGAAAGATACAAAGGGCCACTGCATCCGCCTCTTTCCCATCCGTGACCGTGACCGTGAGCGGCCATCCATTCTCCGTCCATTATCCATCATCCGTTGCTTTTCCATCCAGGGTTCAACAATTGAAAAAGGTGTGTGGTCGGGTCGCCCGCGTGTTTTGCGCCCTCAGTCATCTGTCGTTGGTCCTGCCAATTCTTTGCGAGTCTGCGACTCTGCCTTGGAGGTGTCATGACCATACCTTACCATGACCATACATTGATTGACCCACGGGCCACGGGCACCAGCACGCTCGCATCCAGCGCATCAGGTTTCCCTGAGGAGCCCATCCACTCCCACGCACCCACTCTAGCGTACCGCCATCTCATCTCATCTGCGGTCGGGTGCACTGGCGAGTCTCGCACGTCTGGCAGATGGGCACTGCAACCACTGCGACTTTGCATGCACCTACCGCCCTCCCTCAGCAAATGGAATGAATGGAGTGTGCACTGACATGTTGACAGCCAGGCCCTGTTGTTAAGGTGTGGTAGCTGCTGAGGTGTGCTGGGGGCTTGCGCTTGCAGTGAAAGAAACATTACACAAGTGGGCTTGGACCATCGTTACAGACACACCCCCACCCTCTTTCCCCCTTGCCTTACGAAGTCATTCAGGTACCTCTGCTCTTTCCCGGGCTCCTAGCAAAAAGAAACAACAACCCCTTGTATCCCAGCGTCCACTCGTCCAGTGGGTGCTGAATGGGAGAGTGGACCGCTTCGTTCCGGCCGAGGCGAGTCCATTTCAAGCGAGGCGACCAGACTGTGAAATTGTTAACGGGAGTTTTAACGGCGGATCGGTGCCTGACCTACCCGCCAGGGCAGTGCGCGCCGCCTTACCTTGAGGTTGCCTTACCTTGCTTGCCTTGACATCTCTTTGAGCGCGGAGGATGCACCTGAGCATTCTGCCTGTAAGCTGCGAAGCGGCTGGCAATGTCGGGCAGTGTCAGAATTCATGCAGAAACAAAGCACATTTTCTGTCAGTTAGTTTGTTCCTGTTTGATGTCACCCTAAAGACGAGACGACGGGTTATGTAAAACGAGCAACATCACCTGCAGCGGCAGATGCACCAACGTCTAACACAACCAACCAACAACGACAACGAACAACGAACGACCACGAAAAAAACAGCCTGACAATGGGATGGAACAAATTCAATATCAAGGGCAACCGCGGCGTCGAGGCATGCAAATTCAACTCCCTGATTCCGCTTCCTCCAACAATTGCCCCATCAATGCCTTTTCCTCAATATCGTCGATGACGAGCCTATAAAACCCCCCTGGTCTCCCCATACCCCAGCTCCCTACGACACTAGCCACCTAGTCTAGCCAGCACCGTTATGCAGCATTCGCAGCGCAAGCAACGAACAGCGCAACCCAACACACCCACATCGACGCGATCCAACACCACTGCATTGCTTGCTGTTTTGCGGTGTGCAAGCGTCGTCTGAATAGCGCCATCCCCACAACACACAACATTGGCATCCATTGGAATTGGACACCCACGACAGCCAGACGTCTGGTCTGGTCAGGTTGCCGCCGTATCCCTCGCTTTTTAACCGATCGCTTCTGCTGTTCTGCGTTGTCTTTGTCGCAGATTTTTTCTTTCTTTCGGCGAGCCACATCATCAACCACCGGGGGCTGGCGATGGCGAGCCTGGGGAAGACGGGGATGGAGGACGGACGGGAGGTGTTGCGCTTTGGTGCCTGCCTTTCTGGTGCCGTGCATACCGACAGCGATGTGATGATGAACACAACCCCGAACAACCTGGAGACCGAAGACAAGCTTGACAGGGAAGACACCGGTAATATTTGGGACGGTCCTGACTGTGCGAGACTCGAGCGCGACTGCGAGAGTCATGAACAGCATTACAATTCAAACACCCCCCCAAAGCCCCAACTTGCAACAAAGCACGAACTAGCCAATGCTGTACCCAACAACTTTGCCCTGAAGCCTCGAACGCCTCACAACAAGCGGATCCAACTCCGAGAGGCTCGTTCGTTAGTTTCTCCCCAAGTTCGCCGAGCCCCCAACTTTCCTCACATCCCGTCACGTTTTGTCACAGGCACGCTTTGCCCAAACCGGGAACCCAGACATCCAGTTTGCGCCTCACCTCTGGGACCATGGCTCAGGGCTTAGGCACTTCATCCCAACTTTGACTTCTCTCTGACCGTACCTCACTTTTGTGACGCCTCACCAGCGTCCGAGGTCGAGGACTTGACCTTGACACGGGTGTGGCATCTGTAGTGCCGGTTTCGGTATGGTGATCTTAGCACTTACACACACAGATACCTCTACGTATCAGACTTACCGTTCGTAAATTACGAAGTTTACCATAGCGTAGGTAAGTACTACGGTCCATACCATCGCCGCTCGCCGCCGGGAAGACGACCCGGGCCGGTGCCGGCGGGGGATCTGACCGTACGCACCTCCAAACTGTCGATTTACTGTGTAGTCAAGAACTCCGGACGATTCATCAGTGGGACAAGTTTTAGCATCGAAGGCATCGAAACCATCGAAACCTTCCACGACTTCGAATCTCGGGGAAGTTACCTTGTTGAGATACATTCCGCGTGAGACGATGGCAGCTGAGCTGACGAACGAGGCGAAAAACTGTAAACTGCCCTGGAAACTGGAAAAGTTCGGGACATCCCGTACCATGTTTTTCAGCCTGTGTGGATCGTATCGTGTAATCAGCCCCCTTAGAGTTCCATGCATCAATATCTATCGTCAACTTTTCGCCATCCATCCATCCCACCACATCCGCGTCGACCGCTCATCGATATTGGAGGGAGCCTCACACTCACCTGTCGAGCTGCCTCACGAGCCTCACAAATCCTCCAATGCTATCCTCAAAGCCATCCAGTTGCAGGACTGCCGACCCTTGCCCCTGCGAAGCGTAAGGTTACAAGGCGTTACAAGCGTTGCAGCTCACTGTCGTAGCCATTCCGCGAGCCAGCATTGCAGTCTAGCGGTGAACAAAATCTCAACTGCGTGCAGTCAAAGTGTAGAGTTCCATCGCCGCTGCAGAGCCGCCAAGAGTGAAAATCGCTTCATGAGTGCATCGAGAGTGCAAGCATATCACAAACGCATTGCCTTGGTGGTTGGTTGCCTGGATTGCCATCTGGATGGATGCCGATGGTCGTTCCTAATCCCAGCCACTTGCACTGCGCATAGATGGCCACCTTAACGACCTTCCTACTGCGTCATGTTGTAGTGTCGTTCCGAGTTCACGCGGCTGTTGGATCCGAGGCTGTTGTGTTGGCTGATACCTAGCCCTGCTTGCATGCCTCGTTCGCCTTGCCCTGCTTTTACGGACTGATTAGAGAAAACGGTGAAAGAAAGGGCAAAAAGCGCCGAAAACGTTTATTTGTTTCGAGTTGTTTGGAACTGTTGGTCGATCCTTCGAAGATCTGTGTAACACCGGTGGCTCTCGGCGTTTCGATTCGGTATTCGCCGTATACGCAGGAATATTAAGGGGACCTATGTACTGTTTTATGAATGTTGTTGATGTTTCTCTGGTGATAACTGCTTCTGTCTTCGCGAGAAATTCAACGCTGGAAATTTATACAGATGGCAATTGCAGGGCCTCCCCGTGAATACTTGTCGTCGTCGTCGAACGTCAGGATAAATCGAGGTTCCGCCGGCCGTTAAAAGCCGTTGACTCCAAAACTCCAAAGGCCGACTTTCATCCGGATTCCACCCGACCCCCGGTTTTCCAGTCCCCGGCCCCCGGCCGCCCCCGTAGTAACTCAGCGTAAGTATATATTCTCAGGTATTTTACAGCGGACCTGACGGTAATCATTTCATGCTCATGCTCACGGCGCGGAAGCTCCGTGCCGTAGTGACCGACGGACCCGGGACCGAGTATTATAGCCGATCCTAACGATGAAGATCACCGGAAAGTCAGTTTCTCCACAGAAAAATGATAGTGCAGTGTAAATATCAGCGCCCCGGGCCGTGGTGTTTTGTAGTGTAATTCAATGTTGCCCGGTCAATGGACCCCTGACAAGCCCGTGAAAGAAATGAAAGGGTAACAATGAGGCGAACAGTGACATTGAAGACAATGCGGAATTGTGCCGGCTTTTTGGCGGATCTGTCACCGCTGGAAGCCCTGGGGATCCGAAACGTCTCTCGTGTATCGTTTCTTTCATTCTTCACGTGGCCCTGAAAGCAGCATTGTCGACTGTCTCTGTCGCTGCTTCATGATCAACGTTTTATACCGACCTTTTCCACCCTTCCCGCTGATGGCAATAGTCGAGGTGCTAGCGAACGCAGGGGTAAGGTATTGAGGTTGTAAAACATGCCCATTGAACCAACTCGATTCCATCTGCAAGATCATCACGAGACCAACGAACGGATGTTTGGTTTGCCGTTCGTTTGGAACGGTGAATTGGTGACTTGAGTTGCTTGCCTTGCCATCAAGGCTTGGCGTGTTTGGGATGAACTTTTTCACTCCTGCATCTGCATTCACCACCGTCGTCGCCGCCTCTTCCGCTCTCCCGGACCTCTCACCTTGAGCGGTTCATCTGCGGTCGGTGAGCGATTGAACCCTTCCAATGACTCGGATAGACAAACGAACGAATGGCTTTTTGGCCGAGAAACAAACCCCGGGAAGAAAACGAAAAAAAAAAAAATTCGGAGGCGGGAAGCGCATGAAGATGCAACAAGTGCATGCATTGATGGTTGTGGGTGGTTCCTGGTGGTTCAATCAAGAGATGCAGCGAGTGGAACTTCCTTTCGAGTGGTTCACGATAGCCCGTGGACTGGCTCACTGGATGCTATACGCTATACCGTATATAGAAGAGGATCACTGCTGCACTAATACCGCTTTTTCCCAGTCGTCAGAGATTTACTGAACCTGGCAGTTTTGGTGAGAAAAAAGCATATGCACGGCGGGATTAGCTGCATATGAGGAATCAGTCCAATGGGATTCCCTCATCTTCCTAGCTAGCGCCTTTGGTAAATCTCTTACGGATGAGTTTTAGCGGTACGGGGTTTGCGACTTGCATGTGTAATGGTTCGTATTGGACTAGTGCGGTTCATGTACACTACCTTCAGTTTGGTGTATGGTATCGATGGACGGAGTGAATTCCGTGATGTTTAACGGCCATGATCGTGGGAGGGTCCATGAAAAATCCTCAACTCCATGTGCGTAGAACGGAGATTGTGAGGATCTCGCGGAAGAAGTGACGGCTGATTTATCAGCAGCAGCACCTCCAGCTTATAAACGAAGTGGGAGGAAAAGAAAGAAAAGATGCATGCTTGCAAGATTTGCACAACAGTTGGTAGGACCGTAGGAGTGGGAGGATGGTGATGTTTGGATGAGAACCTAAGGATTCTTGGATCCCAAGAGGCTCAAATCACATTCGTTTCTTTTTCTTCACGAACCAAAAGTTCAGTTGGGACCTAGAAACTCTTTTCTTTTTTAGCATTTTGCCATGTCCGATGCCATCAATGAATGACGAGAGCGGAAGAGGAAGTCGCTCCTCCGGGCCCTCCGCGCTCGCCTTCCTTTCAGCCCAGTCAGCACAGCTGGGCCAGTCTGCCAGAGACCACAGACCCACCAAAAGACGAGCCCCACTGGTATCCACTAACCCAGCTGCGTGGAAGTGGATCTCCAAAGTCTTGGCAAACCATTCGCTCACCTTTCGAGGACCTTTTTCACCGAGGTATGAAACCCGTCATGACGGATTCAGGGGGCGTTTCGACTTTCGTTGGAAGAACAACACAGCACAGCACAGCACGACACAGAACCAGGCATCGGGCATCGTATTGTGTAAAACAGGCGGGTTTGGCGKGTTTAGCGGTTAAAGATCGTTAGGTTAAATTCATTCTTCACTCACCACGTGTAAAAGCCCCGTAAGTCCCGGGGAAGATCTCCACTCATTTGCCGTTTCTCGAGTTACTCGATCGGGCCGCATCCGAAGATTATAGGTATTCGATGTTGACTGCTTGTAGTGTAGCGAATTGCTGGGCTGTGTTTTGCGAATAGATGTATTCCGTTGGCTCAATCGCTGAGCTGAGCTGACATGACATGATATGACATGACATGACGACCGCGCGAAGCTGTAACATGATCACCACCGAGTGAGGCGGCCGCCGCCCATGGAATTGGGAGTTTGTGCACCTGTGTGCTGCGTGAGAGTGTTTCTGTATGGAGTGAGTACCCGACCACAATCAAAACACTTTATCAGGTCACATAACCGGTCCAGTCACATTGCTTTCGAGCAGTGACTACTGACTCCAGAGGAGGTGTGTTCGTATTTTGCGAATTACAGATACGATACGTAGCGGAGGGTACGTACTCACCTAGGTACACTAGTAGCTTCTGCATACACTTACTCCATATAGCTGAGGGATGAGAGACGATAGAAATTACTCAAGCATGCAGCATCACAAAATCTTTGATGAGCCGATGTTCGAACTCGCACGCCCTCGCACGCCACTATTAGTGACACTCGTTAGTCTCATCAGGCCTCGTGAACCAACAGAAGTCCAAGGAACAGGGACTGGTGGTCTTGGAAGGGGCTTAACGGAGGATCCGCCGCCCGTCCCGGGCACCACACCACCGGTATCATCTATCGTTGAGGTCCCCGGCCGGGGCGTCATCGTCATTCCCCAGGGGGCAAGGAATCGCGAGAGGTTTGATCGGGATCAAATGTCGCGGATTCGGTTCGCTTCTCATCAATGTCCCAGGTTTTCGTTTTTAGATATGTATGGACCGGGCCTCGGCGGGCGGCGGCCCCATATTCCGTATCCAGTAGGCTTTCGACCCGTGATTGTTCTTTTGTTCCTTTTTTTTTCTCTTGATTTTCGACATGGGCATGTGGGATGTGGGCGGTTCGGACATGGTTACGGCTGGCCTGGCTTGCGTGATGGTGGTGTTGCAATGCTTCGTAACAAAAAGATTTCTTGTGTGTGATGAATCAGGAATCAGGTACTCCCTTATTCATTGTGAAAGGGAGAGCCCAAACAAACCGGACAATGCCAGATTGCAAGTGCCAGATCACCATCCTGTTAAGTGATCGTCCGCATATTTTGGGTAGCATCTACTGCACACCTGTAATGTCCGGCCAAAGATTGGAAACGACCGTGAGCCGTGGTGACTGTCGTTTCCTCTTTGAAGACCCTCACCTCCATCATCAACGGAACCGTAAGCGACATCCGGCGATCCGTTCATTCCCACGGGGCCCATGGGGGTGCAAGAGAAGGAAGGCATGAACGTACTTTATGATGCCACCACTTTCCCACTTTCTGTAGTCACCCACTCCGGCTCCCACACTGCGCAATATCCCATACCAATATCCGAACACGGCGTTTCGATGCGCCGAGATAGTATCACCAAAAAAAAAAAAAAAGTTGCGTGTGCCGTTCTGGATGCCAATTTCGGATTCACGACCCCCAAGCATGGATGTTCCTGGATGTGTGCCTGGCTGGCCCTGTGGATGGCGCTGGATCCAATTCGGTACCAAATAGGAGAAAAGACAGGGCTGTCCATTCAAGCGGATCGTAATCCCAGCAACGTCCATGTGGCGGACATACTTGACTAAACCCAAACCGGTCCGCGGGGCCTTTTGGGGGGGGGGTTCTTGAACTTTTGAGTGAATAAATATCGAAACCTTTTTGTCTTTTGTTTTGTCTCGTTGGGCCGTGTTGTCTGAGATTTCCGAGGTTGGTCCGGACGATCTTCAATTCGATTGATCGTCTCTGTTTTGCCAAGGGACTGGTGCCTTCTTGGAGGTTTCGTTCGACGGAGGAAGTTCTCAGTCCTCGTGAGGAGCCACAATGTGAAAGAGAATGTGGTCCGGAAGAAGGAACTTGTTTTGGCCAACTCTAACGCCAAGACTCTATAAGTGGCTTGATGCTGAAATGAGTTGTTGTTGCAGGAAAAGAAACAGGGACGGGACGTATTTTCCGGGCAGTACCGTACATACAGGACGTTTCCGGTCACGGGACCTGTTGCAGAAGATAAGTAAGATAGGGATCGCTGGCCTCAGCGGTGGGGTACAACAACGCTAGTATCGAATAATTGTGGCCGATAAGCGCGGGTTACGGCAGCAACCACTGAATGGGCACCTCCACTTTTCACCGTTTGGCATTTCGGCGACCATTTCACCCTCATACTTCGTGACTGTCATTGAAGCCCAAAGCTGAAGGCCGTCACTCGCCAAGGCCAGCTCAACGCTGAACACGCTCTCCTCGGTTACAACTCACGGGTTGCTGCAATGCGATACACGCCTCTAGTGCCTTGATAAACGGGCCCGAACCAGGAAACAAGAGGCGAGACGCATTGGTGTGTTGGTGTCCCTTCAGGCTCTCTTGTCCCTACGCATGGACCGTGGTCGGCGACGATAACATCCACGATGATGATGGCGCCAAGTGACCAGGACCCAGAAAACGATTGATGATGGACAATGGGAGCTGCATCGATCGAGCGTACCGGTATCTCGAGATGTCCCCACCCCCCTCCTCCGTTGGCATTACATTGGCGTCGACTTGCCTTGTCCTAAAAGATGCATATCAGCGCATCAGGAAATCTCCATTATACAAGTTCCCGGCCGGGTCCCGTTCGGTGCAAGCAACAACAAGCAGACTGTTTGGAGGCCGTGAAAGCAACAACAAGCAGACTGTTTGGAGGCCGTGACCGGTGCCACCACACCCAGCCTTTTTTGATGTGCCTTTCCACAGGGAACCAGCGTCGCGTTGAAACGCATAAACAATTCACAATGAAACCTACTTTTTTTCTCTTTCTCACATCCCTAGTGCTTGTTGCTGCTGCCGCTCGGTGGACGGTGCTTGTTCGTCAAACATACTACTGCCAGGTGAGTTGTCACAGCCGAGCCTAAACACGGCCACCTGAGCGCCCGGCGAATCCAAAATTCTGCTACACGCCCCGCGAGTCATATGGTTTTGTTACAGAAACAACAACAACAGACCCATTCAGCCCATCATAATGGAAGCCAAGACTATACTCACTGACTTTAGGTTAGGTTGGATGAGACAATAATGGAGGGAAGTGGACACTCTCTCGCTGTGTTGTGTCGTTACAGAGATGATGATGACAAGAGAAACAGAGAGAGAGAACGGGGCAAGTGGCAGTGAGCAGCGAGCAGTCAAGCAACAACAGTCCATTCAGATGACCGAACGCCGCAAGGGTGACCACATACACACATTTGCTGCCCGGCACTCCTTTGGGAAGGAAGCAAATTAGACACAACAGCATCACGATATCACACAAGCCATGCTGGGAGCCGTTACGCCTTCTTGCGTACGCACACTCTTTATTTTTTCATTCACGCTCTCACATTCACACACATTCATTTCTCATATTTTCCCAACCCCGCTTTGAACGAGTTTGCTGGTTCCGTCCGGGCCCGGCCTCCCTCGCTCTGGCTCTCTGTCTCTTACAAGTGTGAGGCATGTTGCCGAGTCAAGCGACAAACAGACAATCAATCAATCACCATGGATGGGGCAGTGAAGAAGGTGAATGATGTTCGCATGAAGAGGTTTCAGACAGAGCCCGCCGCACCGTTCAATCAATATCAGTGCGGTGCTCTCAATACATAGAGGTACCGCACCTGAATGGATGCGGCGTTTGCAACATGCGGTTGGCTTCACGCCATAATTCAAGATGGGGAGATTCGGATTCAAACACCCAGACACCCTTCTTACAACCCTCCGACTCCGATCCGATCCCGCCGTCGCCGCCGCTGCCGCTCCTGCCGTTTTCGCCTTTGCCGTTGCTGCGCCGCAGGACTAGCTAGGTCGAACCTTGAAACGTTGGACCAACCCTTCCTTCTCTTCGTTCAAGCATATCCTCCATAGTCCGCCAGATGTTGCGTCTCATCATCATCGGCTATCGCGCCTCGGATCTCTACCAGACATTTCTCTCACCTTCTAGTGCCCATCAATGACCTGACTTGACCTGACCTGGTCTGAGCCTTGCGGCGTCTCCAGAAGACAACAACCCAGTTTCAAGCAAGTCAGCAACAGCACAGCTGTATGCAACCAACTACGTACAGCCACGATATGTACGCTATCCTACTTAGGATCTCGCCACAACAACTTCATGGTTGAAGCTTGTTTCCGGCAGCTCACGAGATCTTCTTAAGCCTAAAACCGCACGATGAAAGTCCGTTTCATATCATACCCTGATCGCCAACTCGTGGCAACTGTGTCAGTGGGTGGTGGGGCTAGTCCGAGACTACCTTATTCCTCCATGCTTTCTTTACTCTTTATTCTTTGATCTGATGGCAAATAGATTTCTACTGAATGTTTGGATATGGTAAGTAAGTGAGGGAAGGATACTACACTGGTAAGCTTCAAAGTTGTACGACACTCAAGGGTCCTTGTGCTGTTCTACAAATAACATCGATGAATATTGGCTGCCATCTTGATGTGAAGCTATTCCCGTCTTCCCGAGTCCCGAGTCGTAGTACCGAGACTACGCCACCCTGGGCCACGATGCAAAGCCGGCGCCGCTCTCAGACATACCTCGCCTTATGGCTTCTAAAAGTGTAAAGTTGGTAGTGTTGGACCATCTGCTGTATGTCCCAAGTGACTGCTTCTGTGGTATATGTAGTCACGTCCACGATCACTTTTGTGCATAAGAGTTTGAGCATCGTCCCCGCGCTGTTGGTCAAAATACAGAAGTCTCAAGACGGGGAGTGTAACGATCTATGATAGACACTCGGCTTTTTTTTTTTTTTTTTGGGGGGGTTTTTTTTTTTGGGTTTTTTTTTAACGTATAGCGTCTATAAGTATCCATAGGTAAGTAAGAGTGAGACCGGCAGAAGGGACATGAACTCCTTTGTATCCTTTGGAAGCTATATCCATGCCCAGCTAGCTGCCTTCCATTTGCATGAAGGAGGCGATGTTGCTCTCGTAGAGCAGCCGTAGAGGGTCTGTTGCTTAGGCAGGGTCTTCAAGGGTTTGAGACCGCATGAACAACAACACGTTAACACGCAGTGTTAAAGCCGATGAGTATCCTCGGTGACAGTGATCATATATCGATCGGGTCATGGTTTGCGTGACGCCAGAGATCTAAGTAACTGCTTTAAGTAAGTATACATGGTCCATGATGTGCGTTCACGGCTTGTTAAAGGTCACGAGAGAATGGAATGTCCGATGATGGTGATGTTTTTTGTCCTTTGCTTTGAAGGATTGGCAAGGACAGAAGCAAGAGACTCCGCCATTTGTGTAACGACGAGAAGATGGATCATCGACGGTCTAGTGAGGTTTATCTTTGCTTCAAAACATGTCCTAGTGATAGGTATCCAGATCTAACTCAAGGATTGAGTGTCTGAGACAATGTAGAGACTGGATTCTAGCGGACTACTCGTTCTCCGACAGGCAAAGAAAATCTCTCTTTTGTCTACGGATGCCGGAATGATCTTGAGTCTGCAAAGCTGAGTTTGGTGGTTAATATTTTGGGAGAAGCACAGAAAAAAAGACGAGTGATCACTCGATGTGCGTGTCTAGAGTCTGGTAAATGCAAAGTGAGGGAGCGAAGTGATCTAAAGTCATTGGTAGACTTATTTTCTGTCCAGTCCAGTAGTCATCAGCCACTTCCATGTTATGAATCACAGTAGAGTCTCGAAGGGAGGGGAGTAAAGCTGTAGAAATACATATCCGTGACCACTAGAGCATATGGTCCGCCTAGATCTGGGCACCCACAGCCTAGCTATGAGGAGAGTGATAGCAGTAGACAAGAATAGAGCAAAGCCAACGGCGGCATAGCAGGAGAACAAACAGATAGGACGAAGCGAGACAGTAGATATGACCATAGCACAGCACCACATCCTTTTTGCAAGCACCTTATTTCGCGGGCAGCTGAGCATTAGGAGCATCAATATTTGAGGTACCATTCTCTCTCCTCCATGGTATCCGGCAACACAAGGGATATGGCGCGGTCATCGTCTAGGGCATCCTGCTCAGACTGATGAAAGACCCGCGACCTTGATGTCCTGGCCATAGCTTGTCTTGCCCCGGAGAACCGTATCAGAATCTGCAAAAGCCTCCTGAATTTGGCTAATAACCAGACGGTAGCTACCTTGTGGTCGAGCTTAACCCAGCAAGCCGCATGGCAGAGAGGTGATCGTGGAAAAGATCTGACATCGTCTTCCTTGTCGGCCGGGCGAAACCAAACTGATTACCATGCGATCCGACTAGCCATATCTGAGCCACGATGATGATCCCGAACCCCTTCTTGTGCTGTTGTCGCCAAGTACAGCGTACAGCCATAACCAGTGGTCCATAGTTCGGTTCCCATTTCGGTGAGATAATGGAGTCTAGAGTTGGTAAGATGGCGCCCACTGCTTCCAAGTCCCACCAAGACCCTGTCGATCTCGCCTTGCTGAGAGTGATTGGCCGGGTGTGTTGAGTTCCGGGCGTCGATAGTCGCAAAGTGTCGGTGTCCCTGAGCACGCCTGATCTTCGTCTCCATCCTAGTCGTCGCTCTTCCCTTCTCCGTACCGGCTGCTCCCAAACTTGGGGTTCCCTTTAAGTCCGCAGCCATTGTTGTCCTCTTTCCGGCACATTGTCCATCCTTATGTCGTCGTGGCTGTCACTTTCTCCGGAATCCATCTTTCCACTGTCTCCTTTTAGTTAAACCCAGTATGAACAATCCTCCTGAAACTCCAATGTTATGATTAAAAGGGCGCAAAGGCACGGGGTGTAAGGCGCTTAACAGTATATAAACGTGTATTCGTATCGCAAAGACGGAAGCTGGGCTTATTTGCCAACAAGCATGGAGAACTATTCAAAACACCATATTAGCTCTTTGTTCCAGAACAGACAGGGGAATATGTGGAGTGGGAGAACGTACCGCCATGAGGATACAACATATGCTAACATACGGACTCAACCGCTCGCCTATCCTCGCGCACTTCCAGAAGATGCCCATCAAGCTGCACAATGTCAGTATGCCATCTTGTTCACCAGTACCAGGCCTGCTATCCCCTCAGGTCATGTCCCGTCCCCCCAATCATGCTGTTGTCAAGAGCAGAGGATCAAGAGTCATCGCTGAAAAGGGGGGAGGGCCAAGCGCAACTCACCCATCCTTGTTCCGGTCGAGAATCGCGGGGAAGAGCTGATGTACGTGTGTCGAAGTGCAGATGAGGAGGATGATGACTAGGAGGAGGGATTGGAAGTTGAAGAGCGCGGTCTGTGAGAAGGGAGGTGGTTAGCGTCGAGGTGACAGGATGCGAGGTGATGCGCCGGAGGGTTGGGTGATGACGTTGCGGGTGACATACCATGGTGGGCGCTTTGGATTATGGGACAGGCTATGGTAAGGTCGTCGGGGAACAGAAGTTCTCGTGATTTGTAGATGCGCCGGAGGTCTCTTCGCTCGTCGTCCGTGGTTATCGCGTGGAAGTGTCGTGAAACTGGTGGTTACGTAGGTGTAGTCAGCCAGTTGTGATGACGGATGTCGAATTGCTTGTGAAGGCCAGGGTGTCATACCTTAGGTCTAGCTCCTTCCACAGCTTCCAGGACAAGAGGCCCGCGAGGCTGCGAAATTCCACACTGGACTTTCAGCGCTGTTAGGGGGTGCCGCCCAGCACCTCACGCCCCGGGGCGCGCACAGCTTCAGCTCCTCGATCTCGCTTTGATGCAGCTGGAACCTGATTGGGCATTGGACCCCATCCCACCTTGTGGGGCCACTGTTACACAAGGCAGGGGTTCCTGGCGCCGTTGGGGGGCCTTGGGGGCCTTTCTACTGTGTAAGTTTGGCATTTCGGAGCCTCATTGTTTATCGATTGTTCATCATCCATCGTCATCGAAGCTTTCCCGACAAGACGTCAATCGCGGGACGTATGCGACCGGACTGAACGCTCTTCCCAGCCAACTAAACAACCATCTTTCAGTCTACCATATTCGACCTCTCAACCGCGCGTCGCATCCTCCCAGTCGCCAAAGCATTTGCGCCTCCACCACTTAACGCGACAAGGCTGATCGAGCTCTCGACCCCGCGCACCTCGAAGCTTCAAAGCGCATCATCATTCGGACCTGGGATTCGAACTCTTTCCCACGCCCCTTCACTCACTTAACCTCGGTGCCCACCCAATAACTCAAATCCCGTCCGCTGCGAAACTGGACCTACCTCCACGCATCGCACCGCATCCGCTCGACTTCGATCGCGACCACAGCCCTCAACCACCTCCATCCCCCTCAACCTCTTTAACTACATCACCACCCTCACGCCGGGCCTCAAGCCCACCACCACCCGCCCATCATGGAACCCCGCGCTCGCGCCGGCAAAAATGTCGGCAAAATGAACTTTAACCACAACGAGCGTACGTCTCTTCTCTCCCCTTCCCCTTCTACCTTCCCCATCTCCCTTCCCCATCTCTTCTCTCTTCCATCATCATCCATTGTGCATTCATACTCCAAGTCAAGTCACTAACTCCCCTCCCCCACAACAGTAGCCCAACTCCTCTACGGCCACGGCGACCTCAAGACGCCCCTCCCCGAAACCGTCCGCGTGCTAGACGAGCTCATAACCGATTTCATCCAAGGCGTGGGCTTCGAAGCCACTCGCGCCGCCCATCACGCGGGTAGACAAAAAGTCAAGTTTGAAGATTTCGAATTTGCCATGAGGAGGAACCCGAGATTCATGGGCAAGATCCAGGAGGTGTTTGAGAAGAAGAAGGAGATTGAGGCGGCCCGCAAGAATTTTAATATCGAGGATCAGCTGATGAAGGATGCTGATAAGGAGGAGAAGGAGAAGGAGAAGAAAACCGATAAAGGGGATAAAGTGGGTGAGAAGGATAAGGGAGGGGACAAGGGGGAGAGGGTAGGGGAGAAGGAAAAGGGACCGGGAAGTAGTGTCTCTGGTTCCGGGACAAAGAGGAAGAGACAGCAGAGTGTGTTGGAGGATGAGGAGTTGGATGAGTTGGATGATGATTTGGATGCTGAGGCGGATATTGGGACGGCGGCGAAGAGGAGGTAGGGTCTCCTTGGGTGGAAACGTCGTTGAGAATATTTCGTTTTGAGGTTCCGGATTTTGGCGGAGTTGGTCCGCTGGATGACCTGAGAAAAGAAGGCTGAGGACGGCATGGCATTATGTCGTTTTGATAATATGCATAGCGAGGCGTTAAGGAATGGATATGGTTAGGTTGGTCAAACATGGGGGTTATTGCCATGAACGGGCTGTAAGTTTAGGGAGTTCTATTACTCTAGACACAACAGCTTCTTTTTACAGTATTGGTATCAACATTACTCTTCATAGCAGCCCTTCGTTAACCTTCTTTCTCTCGATCCTGAGGAGTTCCCAGGACCTATTTTCCCTTCCCCTTCCCCTCCCCCTTCCCCTTCCCCTTCCCCATCCCCTTCTTCCCCCCTTCCCTCTCACCTTTAACAACCCCTTCAAAAACCCCAATCTCCCCCCGGCCCGGCAACTCCCCCACAACTTTAACCTCCAACCCCTCCAACAACCCCTTCGTCATCTCCCACTCCACCGCAAACTTGCCCGCATTAATCCTAGGCATCCTCATCTCCCCAATAACCATGTTCTTCTTCCCCTCCCTCACCTCCCCTTCCCCCCTCCCCCTCGCCTTTCCCCTCGTCCTCTCCCTTTCCCTCGCCCTCTCCCTCTCCCTCTCCCTCTCCTCATCCTTCTTCGCAGCATTCACATTCCACTCCGCAACCTGCCTCATCAGATCCCCCATGCTCTGCCCCGTCGCTTTCAATATAGCCACCGCCGGATCTCTATACGGTCCATAACCGAGACTGGTAAACAAACACCCGATAAAGTGCTTCTTGCCATCCGGAACGGAAGGACGAGGGGGGATGAGTAGCGCCGTGCCGACTAAGCTGCGCTGGTGCTTGGTCAAAGCGTTCTTGCGGGCTTGGATGGGATCAGACTCCACTTCTTGGTCTGGGACTGGGTAGAGATCGGTTTGTGAGGAGGAGGAGGAGGAGGTGGTGGTGGTGGTGGGGATGGAACAGCAGTGCGCCTTGTATCTCTTGTAGGCTCTTGGGTAGTGATTGTGCAAGGTCGTGGTTATTCCGGCGCCCCAGTCGCCTTGGGCGTTGCAGGCGTAGATCAGGAGGGTGCCGGGAGGGGGGGCGGGGGACAAGATGTTGGAGTTGGCGTGGGGGATGAGGGTGAGGCGGTGGGTGGTGAGGGGTGGTAATTGTGGTCGTGGTTGTTCTGTTGGTGTTGCTTGTGTTGTTTCTTGAGGTTCTTCGTTTGCTGTTGTTGCTTGTTCTGATGCTGATGTCGTCTTCGTCTTTGGTTCTGCTTCTTCCGCTTCTCCTGCCTCTCTTTTATCATCCTTTGTCCCCGTCCCTGTCACGCCCGGCGACGACAACCTCAAAGACCTCATCATCACGCTCCCACCACTGATGATCAGATCACTCCCCACCTTCCAACCACCCAAACCCTCTTGTTGTCCCAACGCACTCGGACCAAACTTGCGACCACTCCTTAGACTGAGCGTGACATACGACGGACCCTTCCCTTCGAGCCTTCCCACTGGTCCAGCTTTCTTAGAATTTACTTTCCCATCACCGCCTTCCAGCCCTTTACTTTCCTGAGCCTGCTGAGCATGCTGAGCCTGCTGAGTCTGCTGACTCTGCTGAGCCTGCTGACTCTGCTCACTCTTCACTGTTCTACTTCCACCAGCACCAGCAGTACGACTACGACCAACGGCAGCCCATCCACCCATATGAGCAAGAATGCTCCCACGGTTTTTACTGTGGCTCCGAAGCCTTCGGATTCGTACACCCCCACCACTGTCACCTCCACCACCACCATCACCAGCACCAGCACCAGCACCAACCCCATCACCAACACCACCACTCCCTCCGCCCCCGCCACCGTCAGCACTGCCCCCTCCGACGCCAAAGTCCGTTATCTTGGTTTGCTTCAACCCTGTTTTCCCGTCTTCCTGTGCCCGTCCCTGTCCCGGGCTGCAATTTGATCCATCATCACGGCTCTCCGCTTTCCGTTTCCCTTCTGCCGCTGCCATCTCCGAGACATCTTCGAAGGGATGTTGATCTGTTAGTAGGGGATGTGTCCGGGCTAATATCGCCTGCTGACGTTGGTGCTGTTGTCCCAGAGTTTGTTGCTTTTGCTGCTGTTCCTGCTGTTGCTGCTGCCCCTCCCTCCCTACCACTCGATGATACTCCCGCTGCTGTTGTTGGTGCCGATTCTCCTGTTGCCCCTTCTGCCCGCTAATATGCACCCCAATATCCCTCCTGATTTGCCTCTCAACTTGCCTCTCAACTAGCCTTTGCTGTTGCTGCCCCTCCCCGCTTACTTCCACTTGTTCCAGCTCCAGCTCCTGCCCCAGCTCCTGCTTCTTCTTTAAGAGCTCCTGTCTCCGCATCCGGCGCTCCACCACCTGTCGCTGTCGATGTTCACCCTTGTTCCGCTGCAATTGCAATGGAACAACCCTTCCCACCGGTTGTTTAGTGGATGAACTATTGCGAATGATGAGGTTGAGTGGGGGGTTGAAGAGGCGGAGGTGGGTTGTTGGTCTCATTGTTTGGCGACTTGGTGTTGAAGTATGGGTCAGGTGGGGAGGATGGAGGGGAAGAGGGAAGGAGGAGGCAAAGGTGAATATTGCCAAGGCGGAGGAGTGGGGGAGAAGATTAAGGTAGGTAGCCGTCTCAAAGCAGATGAAAAGAAGGAAAGAGAAAGAGCGACGCGGGAGAAGCGAATGTGAATCTGAACGCGATGTGTTCAGAAGTCAACGAACAAGTGAAGTCGTTGAATCGATATCGGCCGGATTAACTGTAAATCGAATTGGTGTAACCTGAGGGGGAAGAGCGATGCAGGTGCCAAGACGGTTCCCCCTCCTCTGGCTGGTGTGTCATCCGATGTAACTTTGATAAGACTAGCCTCTTCGGGTTGGAGGAAGAGCCTCATCACGGTTCTGGACCTCGGAACAACAACATTCTTCGTCTTCGCCTGTGCCTTCTTCGTCGTCGTAGTGGTGGTCAACGTCGTCGACTTCGTCTGCGTCGTAACCAACTACGATCCCAAGCATCTCAAGGCCTTCTTAACTTAACATTAGTAACAATAAGGGCACAAACCAAGTTGAAAACCATACATCACTGCATCGTAGGAACCGAGTATAAATAAGACACGGTAACAGAGCTCTCAGAATAGGGATAACAATGCCATATCATTGCTCTATGCATCTACCACTACCAACACCGCACACCCAATGCTCTGCTCACCACTCTAATGAAACTGTGACCAAAAAGGAACGGACCAACAACCAAAAAGACCAAAACAAAGAAAACAATCATCAACACATGTACTCTTTAAGGTCCTCTGACTCTTCAAGCTGTTGCTTAAACGAGAACGGCGCAAACGGCCATCCGCCAAACTCGGCAAACTTGGAGAAGGACTCGACCCACGCGAGACGCAACGAGTGAAGCTGTTGTTTTTACCTTCGTTAGCAAATGACTTTCACACATCCAGGATATAGCGAGCAAGCTTACCATAGCAGAGACACCCTCCATGATAATCAAAATGATAACGCTGAGGACGAAGAACATGGCAAACGCGCACACGAGGAAGATGGCACCGCCAATACCCCTGGATTCCAGGGCCTTCGCCATGGTCATGGTCCAGAGCACAGCCGAAAGCTGCTGATGTGCAAGCGAAAGAGCCCAAAGACGGAGGTAGGAAGCAGTATGCGAGACGCAGTTGAGGCAGAATTCTGTTTCGTTGTTAGTACGTCATCTTCAACCGACACGGAAAACAGAAACTCACCAATAGTATGAATGACCTGGTGAATCATCACCTCACCAAACTCAAACTCCTCATGTTCACCATCACCATGCTCATCGTGCGTAAGCATGGCCGCACCCTCGTAGTCGTCACCGTCGTCACCGTGAACACCGTTGATGTGCCCGTTCTCATCATCATCATCCAGGGCACTAACACGAGATCGCTCGCCAATACCGCGATAGCCCTTGGCGCGCGCCCGGTTGTTCTCCCAGCGAAGATATACCGGCTTGAGGAAGAGTAGGATAGGAACCTGGACGACAGCCAGCAACAGGAGGATAACCTGAACTGTAGCCTGGCCAGGGTAGAGTTCGACGCCACCGTCAAGGGTACCAGGTTGCAAGAACATGTAGATCAACATGTTCAAGAGTCCAGGCGGCTGCCTGCCGGTGCCGAACCAATCGACGGACCACTTGTAGATAATGCAGAGGACGAGATAACCGAAGATAGACTGGAAGAAGATCATACCCGGGACAAAGTTACCCCAGATATCGATCGGCCGCTTGAAGTGGCGGGCGTTGATGTATGAGAAGCACAGCGAGTAGGTCATGTGGGCCCAACCCAGGATGATAGCCATCTTCATCTTGTAACTGTTGATGAAGAGCAACTCGTTCTCGGTACCGTGCCAACGCCAATCGAGACCAAAGGGATAGCGGTAACCGTTGGGTTCGCGGAGCACGGCGTAAACAGTCATACCATCCTTGTAGTTATCGGGCACAACCCACTTCCACTGACTGTCGAAGAGCGTCATGGACTTGGAGAACACATCGTTGTAGATGAGACCGGTGTAGACAGAGAAGACGGCCATAACCAAAGCGATGTAACGACCGTAGTAGACCATGGCGAAGAGCTCGAACGTGACCTTCTTCAAGGGCTTCTCCCAGTAGATCATGGCAAGGGCAGCGCAAAGCATGATGACGGCGTGACCAAAGTCACCGAACATGACAGCGAAGAGGAAGGGGAAAGTGACAATGACTGGGATGGCAGGGTTGACTTCCTGGTAGGTAGCAGTACCGTAGGCGTTGACGATGGTTTGGAAAGCCTCGGTAAACTTGTTGGTCTTGAGATAGGTAGGAGGGGTCTTGTTGGTCCTGATCTCGTTGATAATGGACGGGACCGAAAGACCAGCCCTGTTGTTGACATCCTGTAGAGTAGACCTGATGAGCGGCAGATCGTTGGTAGGACACCAACCCTCGGCGATCAAAGTCCGGCGAGCCCGGTCGTACGAGAAGAGGTTGAGAGTGTTATAGACAGCCTTCTCCTTGTTGACGAGAATCATCCAAGCCGAAAGCGACTGAGAGATCTGGGAAAGCTCAGCCTCGAGCGTCTGCTGGGTGTTGCGAAGGACGTTCTGGACATCGCTAAGTCTAGCGTTGACCTCATGGACCTGATCCCGGCGCAGATCGCTGTGCTCATCGACGTTGTACACCTCGGCGCCCATGGACTCGGAAATGCGGCGAATCTTGGCGAGAATTTCCTTGCCGTGGGCAAAAATGACGAAGACGTTCTTCTCAACGGGCTCGTTGATGGTGGGATCGATCAAAGGCTCGGGAATCTCGGCCTGGTTCATGTAGAGGTTACCGCGGAGGGTACGCCAGAGGATGCGCTCAAAGGCAGCGACGCGGTCTCTACCGATAACACCAGCGACGAATCCGATGTTCATGCCGGAGAAGGAACGCTCGACATCAGCGGCGGTGTTGTGCTGCTCGACATCCTGCAGCAGAGGGGCGTCGTCGTTGTCGGTGGATGCCCTAATCTCCTCGACGTTGCCGTGGGCGCGGTCGAAGAAGCCGCCAGCCTCGCGCAAGACCCATCTCCATTCGGTCAGCTCGACCTCGCGCTTCTTCAATGTTTCGTAGCTCTCGTTAAGAGAAGAGACGCGCTGCTCCAGGCTCTGGGCACGTTCGGCGAGTTCGTCGATCTCGGTGGTGGTGGGCGGGGCGAGGGTGTCTACATCGAGGTCGAGTTTGCGGAGAGGGATTCCAGCCTTCTCCATCTGGGAGTGGAAGTAGCCTTGGCACACGAGTTAGCGATGATGCGATGTGGTGGATTCGGGAGGAGGACATACGTAGTTGGCGTTCAACATTGTCGAGGCGTCTAATGTCTTGGGTAAAGGCTCTCTGGAAAGCACTGAGTTCGGAGTTGAGCTGTATTGGCACACTTTGTTAGCGACCGGTGTTGATGTTATTGTTGTTGACGTTGGTGGTGGTGGTTGTGGTGGGTTCTCGTGATGACAGGGCAGCAAGGCAGGGGAGGACTCGGATGGCATTACGTCTCTGAACTGGACAAGCCCCAGCTCGCCCAGGGCATTGCAGACTTCGCGGCCGATTTCGTTGGAAATGTAGAGCTGGACCATGCTCATGTCCGCCGAGCGGAACGGCGTGTCCTGTTTCGGCGCCATCGTGGATGACCCGGTTGAAGCGGAATGCTATGTGCAACTCCGAGTCGTTGTCGATAGGTTTTGTTGGTGGTTTGGATTCAGTTCCAGGTTCAGTTGATACGACGTCGGTGTCTCTCCAAGGCGTCTCGGGTCAAGCTGGAGCGCTGCTGCAGTGGACGCTGGAAGGTCACAGGTGGACCATGCGTCGCCGCGCCAGGCAGTGGCCACTCATGTTGTTAGGACGCCCGCCGCAGCGCCGCTTCCTTGCCGCCGCCAGCCGGTGGCACTTCCGCTGACGCACATTGCCAGCAGCTGGCACTGCCAGGAGGGAGAGTGTCAGCTGGGGACCTCTTGAATACGCTGGCTATACCCTAACCCTGGATATGCAAGTCTTCTTACTTCCTCTCATCGCAGTGACGTCCGAGAACAATGCTTTGTTGAGACTTCTTCGGTGTCTGCGAAGCTTCGTTTTGACAAATGCTACGGGCATTGAATAGATATGCTTCGAGGTTTAGATATGATGTAGAGATCCTATGTTATCTGCTCACTCTACATGTCTTCTCAACCATCTTATTCATATGAACTATAGGCAACTGAGCCAACTCAATGACTTCTCAGGCTCTCTTCAGACTCTGATCCAACAGCTCGGAATCCAACCCCAAAGCGCACTGCAGTCAGCCCAAGAACACGGATCCCATCACCAAACAAAAGCAGGCACCGTCTCTTGCATTTTATAGACAGCCTCAGTGACGTCACTTGCAGTTATTCAAATCTCTACATATTTATGATGCATCAGGGACCAGTTAAAAAGACCTCTCAAGTCCCTTTTGTTAAATCTCGGATTCCATTTGGAGTTCAAGTTCAATGTGTCTGCCCATGATTCACATGATTAGCCCGAGGGAGGAGGGGGACCGAAACCCCCACGCGGGGTCGGGTCAGGACTCGGGAATGGTCACACCCAAATGGCCATCCATCACACATACAAATTACTCACTCACTCACTCAGCGATTTGGGAACGAGTCCGATATCTTATCTGTTTCTTGGATATCATTTGCACATGTTGCAGTGTAGCGCATTTTGTAGGTAGTCAAGTAGATTAACCGGCTAAAACCGACTGGAAATCCTAGTTAAGCTGCTTATAAATGTGACACAAATCTCCCTCCCATCCAGAACCTTTCTCGTGGTCTTCCACTTGAAGCTATACATACAACACAAACATGCAACTTCGAAAGCAGTTATCAGAAAAACTGTTTGTTTTGCCTCCTTTTATCTCTTTATGACCAAACAGTCAATTCCTTCTCCTTGGAAACTCCTGCTTTTGGTATATTGATGTCCATCGATGCAAAGCAAAATTTTTGATAACCCTTCTTTTGGTCAGAAAACAGAAAAGCCTATCCATCCAAAAACTCCATGCAATGACCAGGATGCGAAAACCCTCTCAAATACCGATAGATCCGTTGGTGGGAAATGGATATGGGAACTCTCGACGACCTCGCTCTCGGCTTTGCGAAAATGATATCCAAAACTCCAAAAAAAAAAATCCGTGGTTGACGCAAACCCGAGGGATAAAAAACGCCGAAATCGCTCGCTTGCCATGCCGGTCATACCATGCCATGCCATGCAAACATAGGGAATACATAAGAATGAAAAGGTGAGTAGAGAGTCGGAAAAAGGTTCTGACGAGGAACAGATCGGTCGCGGATGCGGAAAGAGCTGCTTAGAGCTTGCGCCCAAACATGAAGCTCCCGTACATACCGCCGACCTCAGCTCTCGCGACGGGGATCTTTCTCATCCCCCAGGCCTCGGCACCCATCTTCCAACCACGGCTGCCGTCGTCGTGTGGCACAGAGGGGTCCTGAGACTTCTGTCGCACCATCCATCCGCGGCTTCCGACCTCCGAGGTGCGCCAGCCCATACGCTGCAAGGTGGCAGACGACTTCACCACACGACGGAAAACATCCTCCGCCAATTCAACCACTTCGAGAGGAGCCGAGAAGGGCTTCATGATCGCACAACGGCTGTTGAACAGATAGACCAGGTCCAGCTCGTTACCCCAGAAGTCCGAAAGATCGAGGAACTTGAGCGTGTGCGGAACCCATTCGAGCTGCTTCTCAACATCGTCCGTCTCGTCCGGCACAAAAAGACGGTTGACATCCTCCAGGAGGAGGGATCGGCCAATAGCCAATTCCTCAAGGTGCTTGGTCAAGGGCCGGAGCAGATCAATGTGCGAAGGATCCATCTTGCTTCCCTTCAAGCTGAGCGACTTGAGGGTCTTGGGAAGGACGGGGAGCAGCTCGGAAATGTCTTCAACATCAAAGAGTTGGTGGCTTCTGGCATCAGTAGCCAAGCTCAGGTATACGATATCCTGGGCGGCAGGGTGGTTGGCGAGGAAATCAATCACGCCGCGTGCCGAAAGTAACTTGCACTTGGCGATATTCAGGTGAGTGATCCTCGCCGTGTAGGGGATCGACATGAGGGCCGCATCAGTGATGCGAGTGCCGGCGACATCAAGGTGTGTCAACCGGGTAAGTCGGGGAAGAATGGTCTCAAAAACGGTCGAAGGCAGCGTCAAGCACTTGTGCAGCGACAGACGGCGAATCGACAACTGCGCGGGCCAATCCGGCGTCACTATGGCCGTGAAAGAATCCTTGAAGAAGGTTGAAGTGCATCCGCAAAAGTCCAAAGCCTCCATGCGCTCGAGACCCAAAAACAGCTTCCTCAACACATCCGCGCTCAAATCCTGATCAATGTGCTCCTGGACCAAGAATTCTTGAAGGTTGGGGGTCAGCTCAAGGCATCGGAGCAAGGTCTCGGAAGTCAAGTTGCGGGCCTGGGATCGCTCGGCGGCCGTGGAAAAGAGCTGCGAGGGGTTGAAGTGGCAGAAGTCGAGTCGTCGGACGATTGTGCCCAGTGTTTGGTGCTCGGCGATATGGGTCAGGAACTTGTGGAAGATTCTCGAGTGGGGGATCGTGATCTTGCTGTACAGCGTGCTCAAGGTAGCAAAGTGCAGTGTCTTGGATGTCAGCAACAGCGACATGAGATCGATATTGCGCCGGGTTACGCCGTTCGGGGGAATGTCGAGGACGAGGAGGCTGATGATGGCGCCTGTCGCATCACATGGTGGTTAGCGAACGGGTTGTTCCCAGATGCAAAGCGGGGGAGGGGCATTATGGAGTCGGACGGGTACGTACTCAAAATCTCGGCAGGGAGCCTCTCGATCGGAGCCTCACTCGGCCTGATTTTGACATTTCTGGGAGCCTTTGGCGGACTGCCCCAGACGTTATTCAAAATGGTCAGGTCTCCAAAGCTCCTGCTAGCAAGCTTGCCCTTAACCTGGATTCCCTTCCAGCCTTGGAAGCTGTCGGCGGGGGCTACATAGCCGCGAAGCCTGCTGTTGGGTTGGGTCACTGGGGGACGGAACTGGGTCTGGATCATGTTGAAGGCGTGGATCTTGTTCTGAGTCGAGGGGCCGGGAGTGACCTCGGGGGTACGATCGTCAACAACCTCTTCGTCGACGTCGAGATGGGAGATCTTGGAGTGTGTGAAGGTCTGGGTGAGGGTGTTTTCGTTCTCGCGGATGGAGGAGAAGGAAGAGCGCGACGCCCTGTCGGGAGAAGGCTGGCGGTTTTGAGCCTCACCCATGATCTTGTTGTTGCACTCGTTAGGGGAAGGCAGAGCTGGGGAGAGGCACTCCTGGTGGGCAGGAGGAGTAATAGGAGGGCTTGGCGTTTGGACGTGATCCATGGCCGCGAAGGTGTTGAGGTGGGGGGGGGGGGGGGGGGGGGGGGGGAGGGGGGGGGGGGGGGGGGGGGGGGGGGGGGGGGGGGGGGGGGGGGGGGGGGCTTGGCCCAGCCCAATGGTAAGATTGCTATGAGGTCAGGTGTGCGACGGCGGGACAATCGATAGTTGACAGCAAGCGGTGACTTGTTTGGCGTCCTTTGTTCGGTTTTTTTTTGGCTTTTGGGGGGAGAAGGGGACGATGTCACAGACGTTGGCAGGCCGGGGAGATGAAGCCGCGATATGTTCGGGGGTACAAGCGGAGGAAGTTAGGGTTGGATGGAAGCTCTTGAGCAACAAGGGACGAAATTCGGAGAGTCAGAGATCAAAAGTTGGAAGCTATAGAGAGCCACAGACAGGGAAGGTTGATTTGTTGGTGGATCAGTTGGATTTCGCTTGTGGTGGGTTGTCGGTGTCTGGAAGCTCTTGGATCTCGGGAGGTTATAAAGAGGCGTTCTTGGATCGCCCCTCGCCAAGTTGGGGTAACCCGGAGTCGACAAGTGAGGCAGGTGTCCAAGCGCGTGGTCCCACGAGCTCACGAGAACAGGCGTGGACAGGTGTGCGGAAGACCGGACTTTTTCTTTGGCGGTCGTGGACTAGTCTAACTAGCCGCTTGGGAGCCGCTTGGTGTTTTCTATTAGTCAAGGGGATGGTGCTGTTAGGTAAGAGGAACGAGGTCGAAGGGGGTCCCGGCGATGCAAGTGATGCGGGGAAGAAAAAGGTGCAAGCAGTGTAAGCAGAGGGATGTTGAACACTTGAGGAGGATGGATCCGCAGCAGTCGTGATCTGGCTCCCAGATGGTGCCAATCGCAGCAGGATGTCGATGCTCGGGTCGGAGATCCCAGGTCGCCGCCGCCGCTTGCCGCTGGCTGAGAAAGATGCCGAAGTGCCCAGACCGACAGCCCAACTGCTGTTAAGTGAGGCAAGTGCAAGCTAGGAAGCTAGGGATAGTGTGGAGAGGCTGTCGGGAGCGACCGAGAGCACAGTAGCGGAAAATAGAATGGTTTTTCGTCCGCAGGTACCGTGTCTTTGTAACTCTGTAACCTGGGGAAATTTGGAGATTTTTGGCGCTACCAGAAATTATGACCGGCAGTATAAAACGTGCGCCGCCTTAACACCGATGGGGACGAGGAGGAGTAATGTAAGCGCAATATGACCTCAAATGCGCACGGGTATGCGTAGTTTGGAGTTCCCCTCCGCTGGTCTTTCTTTGTACGGTCGGGTGGTTGGGTTGGTTGGTTCGTCGGATGAGGTCCTTTTCCCGTCTTTTTCGTCGTTCGTTTCGTTCTTCGTCGTTCGTTTCGTTCTTCGTCGTTCGGTTACCTTACGCGGTTGGTAGAACTGTAAGCGGAATTGTTGTTGGTTGTTGTTGCACAAACAATGACAATGACGGCAGAAGAAGCGACCAGAACAAGAAGCGAGTGCAATGGTGTGGTGGAAAAAAGGACAGACTGATTAAATACTGGAGCTACTTTGGAATTGGGAAGGTACCTAGGGCAAACCGGCAGAAGCGGTGCCGGGAGGGCTGCTTGAATTTTCTGTCACCAAGTCGTGGTTTTTATTACTCAACGAGAATTCAAGGAAAGGATGTCCTTTGTCACCTGGCCTGAGAAAAGACTTGCCCTGCCTTGCCTGCCTGCCAATGAACTCCGGCGTGTACATACTTTGTAGACGGGACCCAGCCGTGTGGTTGCCAGACCCTCAATACAGCATTACTGTGTACAGTCACCCTCTGTGCCTAGTCTGCAGAATGCAGAACGCTTGGCAGTCATTGCAGTGCGGTGCAACTTTGGTGGCAGTTTTGGACACATCATGGAAGGCCCCAGTAAAATGGGCTAATGTTGAAGGCCGATTGACGGTGGGGCCCATCGTGGCTACAAAAAAATAGAAATGCTCAATGCATTTCCAAACGATGCCAATGGACTTTTCTGGAAACTGGGTCAAAAGGCCAAGACTGCTTTCCCACACGGACTGGTGATGGTCATCAGGGACCGGGCCGCCAGCGGTGCAGGAATTTTTCATTTTCTGCCTCATCTGTCCCATCTTCTTTGCTGTCAGCGCTGTTCGGGTGACAGACGGTCAAAGTGTCTGAGGCTTGGTTGAGATCTTGCAGCATCAGCGACCGGAGACACGAAGCGGACCAACCAGAGCCTGGATATCACCCACCAAACGTCCGAATCGAGTAACTGGAGCAAATTCCGGGTCATGTCTACCACAGTACTGTCTGCCATGTCTGTCTGCCATGCTGGACAGCTGGAGAAATCTTGGATCGCTGGAGCCGTCAATTGTGCAATTGATTCCAGTTTCTACGAAGACGTACCAAGACATAGGTACCAAGAGTCGGATTGCCGCAAGGTTGCTCAACAGCTCAAGTTGCCGGCCGCTGCAGACAACCCAAAATACCCGAGTTTCTATGACATGCCATAACATGGCCGGTGTGAAGTGGCAGTGGTTGACAATGGCTGCCAATTGGTTRCTCTCTGGTGGGTTGGTGGCCAGGCTCGCCAAGTCCCCTCCCCAGYAACGGTACGGTACAGTACAAAGGTACGTAGTGTACTCGTACGTAAATGGTTTGAAGGCGAGAGCGAGCGTCTTCGCCAACGGAATGACAGCCGCGCGACATCTCCACCGCAGAAACCGCCCTTTCTCCTCCGCGCTTCTCCAGATTCCGATCCAGTGCACAATTCAACCATCCGACATGTCGACATTTGTGTAGAGCACCGAATTCGCGATACATTTTGAATCATTCTCGCATCTTGTCTTGGCCACATACCATGATGCTCTGACATCCAGACTTTGAAGAAGAGATCCTTCGCTTATAATGCGATCAGCGGCTGACACGACCCTTGGCTGACGTGACCAAACTCCCAAATCGTCGGTCGGTTTGCCGGCCTGTCTGCTTGAAAGGCTTCGAAACCGCATTCCCAGAGGCTTGCAGCTACGTAGCCCCTTATATCAAATTTCTTGTACGGATTCCCCCAGCCAGCAATAAGCTTTCATCAAAAGAACCCTGACGTGGGGAGCAACAAGGGGCCCAGGGACTCACACTCGGACTCACACACCGTTTGGACCCCTTTCTTTGCCCTTTGAGAGATCGCCTCCACGCCGTAGTCGGATGATCTCTCTTGTCATCTCTAGATGGGCCAATCAAATTTGCCATTGGGAAGACAAGCAGACGAGAGAACAAGAAGATCAACAGCGGAGAAAAGAGTCGTCAGTCAATTTCAACCAGCCAGCCAGCCAGCCAGCCATCAGAACTGATCAACCAAGACATTGAGAACACTCGAACAGTGCCAAACTTTCAAGCGCTGAAATGGAATGATCAAGCAGACCACTGAGAGACGACGGAGGGGCATTGATGAGGTGACGCCAAGCGATCCGAATGGTGCGGCCCAGATGTCCCAGCATTCAGCAATCCCAGAGGCTCATTTGGGTTCACGTGCACCTGATCATTCGCACCGCAAGTTCTCGCTTCTTTTCCCTTCACAACCGAAAGAGGCAGCGCTTCTTCTTGTTGTTTCCCCAAATCCCCCTTGTCACCGTCACTCTCACTGTCTCCGTCTTCTCCAACAAGCAGCAGGAAATCCGGGGAGCCGCTTGCAGCCGCCCCGAGCTAACCCTGTCTTGAAACTCTTGATGTGCGTCTTCCAGTGTTACCACTGTCGCTATGTACCTTCTGGCTAGCGTAGCCTCATCTTTCTCCCTTCCCCTTCTCCTTTCCCCGCATATCACTTTGGGGAGAACTTCGACCAGGCTCGGTTTGCATAAAAAAGGAGACCGCGTCGTATAAAACCTGCCAGAACATGTACTATGTACACCCATCCATCGGTCTGGGAATTTCGTGCCGTCACCAAGGGTGGGACAAGTCTGTCCATCACATCAACAAGGTGGTAACGGTCATTGCACAACACAGCCAACACACACACACAACATTTGCATTTACATATTCGTGTGACCGTTCCCCTTTTTCCATCTCCGCGGAGCTGACTTCATTTGTACGAGAGTCTTTCTTTTGTTGACGTCCTTCCTCCTAAGCCGTATAAGCCGTACAGGATACGGGATTGCGTGCTAAATTATGGATTTTGGAAGAGCACATTCAGCACGTAATACTGGGTTACGTTGACGATGCCGTTGTGTGATGCTTGCCAGGTTGTCAAACATCTCACCAATGGATTTCCGGATTTCTATCTGCGGACAAACCAAGTGGCCAACGTAAAAAACCAGGAAATCATTCACAGCACGGAACACAAGACAACGTTGCAGAAAGGCAGAACAAAAGGCCAGAAATCCAGACCGTCCACCCGACTTCTTTCACACCAAGTTTACCCCAGGTTTTCGGGCACTTTCTAAAGTCTTGGCCAGATCCTCGCTCTCTCCCTCCCGTCACCCGAACACTTTTCTAGCCAACGACATCACGCCAAAACGCCATGGGTACGGGGGGCAGTTGAAAGAAAGGAGGAGGACAGTGTCGATAGTACATTTTCTCAGCTTCTCCCAAGTTCAAAAAGTTCTCCCCTTGCGGTGCTGAGTGCTCACATGACCTTGTCACCCTGTCCAAAAAGTTCCATTGACCAAACAATCTTCTTCCTTTATTTCCAGGTGGCCTGAGAACTGAGAACTGAGCAGCAAAAGGAGAACACCCAGGCAAGCGAGGTTCCGTCTTCCATATCTGTTTCTGACCCCCTTGGGAAAATCCCCCTTGCCGAGAGGGTGGAAAAAGGAGAAAGAGAGAAATGCTCAAAAATGCTCACCGGTAACCGGTGATGATATCTGAATGTTGTATTACCGCTTCCCCTCATGGAACGGAAATCTTCTATAGAGATGCACTTCACGATATCTGTTCCCGGGAATATCGAACTCCGCGGCTTGAAATTTATCAAGCGAAATCTCACGTCAATGATTTCGGCTCCCGGGTCCTTCCAACGATATACATACACTAAACTACAAAACTTCTCTGCGCTCCTCGTATAAGATGTTGTGTTGGCAACGTGACATTTTGACGATCAGACGATCAGATGGCAATTGTCAGATCCAACATCATCCATCAACCGCTGATGTGCCGCCGCCGATGGACGGTCAATGGAGCAAAGATACATGAGGGGAAGGAAAGCAAATCGTCGATCAAGAACACGTATTCCTATTTCCGTGGCCATCACCGCATGCAGGTACCACTTCCAAAGCCCAGAGAACCTAACCCAACTATATGTACAGTAGAAGGTAGCGGAAATAGGTTCCATGGAACTGAAGGTTGTCCGAATTTCGTTACATAACATTTTCTTGACCAAGTGAGGGCAAGGTCGTATAGACATATTACTGCGTTTTGGTTCTCTTCGGTTCTTGGCGGGTAGAGTCGAGATGAGTTGCCTTTATATAACATCAGAAAGGGCTTCCAACTCGGGTGTGGTTTGTTATGCACTTGAATCTGGAAGGCTAATGTTTAACTCGATGCTGGTAAGAAGCGGAAAGCTAACGTCCAAACTACCATCAACGGCTTGCCGCAAATCTGATTTGGAATAACACTGACAGGGACACATATGCCTAGAGAAAGGATGCCGAAGAGTATATGGTTCTTCGGGGTTTGCGAGGACCTGTTCAGGGACAAGCTTAATACGTTGAGGTTCTCGATCACGAGTAAGTCTGATAAAAATAAGAATGGTAGTCATGGTAGTCATGGTAGAAAAGACTGAATGTATGTGCAAAGAAGAGACAATACAGTAATAGCGCCTTGCCCATCTATAGCATACAGCATACATGGGACGAAATAGATCGATCGTCGTCAGCCAACAAATTACGATCCAAACATGCCGCTCGTTCGTTCATGATATCCATCGACGCCGTTTTATTCGCCATTCCCGTTCATGTCAGATCACGCCCGATTAAGTCATGTACTGTAATCATTTTCGAGTTGTCGTACTTTCGCAAGAGATATATGTATGTGAACACCGCTCGCCGCTACCTAGAACTAGGTCGCCGCGCTCGCGAGGCTCTTCACCTCCCCGAAGCGCGTAACCTTTTCTTGCAATCCTCACAATACCATTTCGCTGTAGTCACAAGATGTTAGCAATCAACTTTCCCACAACAGCAAACAAACAATAGCAAAGAGTAGGGACAAACAACTTACCATTCCCCTTGGGCGCCACCTTCAACCCCACACACTCCAAATGGAACCATTCCCTTGGACACCCCTCCCCATCGCACGCCACCATCTCTCCATAGCTGACTCCGTTGCAGAAGCAGTACCTCTGCTCATCAGCGTCGACCTCATCATCGTCATCCTCGTCCTCTTCCTCCTGTCGCTGCTGGTGTTGGGGTTGCTGCTGTTGAGCCCTGGCAGCCGCAGCCGCAGCAGTACCTCTCCTTCCGTGACCATGGCCGTGGCCGGTCTCAGACTTTGTGTCGCGGTCACCGCCCCGATCTCTTTCTGAGGCTCTTTCGGCTTTGCTGTCACGGTGGGCGGCACCACCCTTCCCTCGGCCACTGGTGGTGGGTCGTCCGTGGTTTTCGTCGCCGGTGTCCTTCTTTTCATCTGAAGCTGCGGCTGATTTGCCTGGCTTCTCATCTTGTAGGGCAGCAGAGACGACCATGGCCGATACCGAAGACGCGCCCTTCTTGTGGCTGCGCTTCGATGTCGTGGTCCCTGACGTCGTGGTTGTGCTATTACCAGATGTATCCTTACCACTGGTGCCGTTGCTATCTTTGTCCGATTGATTAGTGTTATTCCTTGATGGCCGTGACCTCGCAGTCGTTGTGGTTGCATTGGCAGCCTCCGCGAAGGTACCCAACGCTGGTGTTGACGGCTTGCTCGCGCGACCGCTCTTGATGGTTGTGATAGCAGTACTTATTGGCGGAGGTAGTATCGCTGTCTGTGTCACTATCGAATTCGCTCTTTTCTTGGGTTCCGGCTCTTCGGCGGGGGCAGTCGCTGCCTTGCTACTTTCTTTCTTGGCTGTGCCAGCATTGGATATCGGCTCTGGTGGGACAGGAGGCTTGATCTCTGTTTCTGGCTTCGCAGCCTCGGTCTTGGCAGGTGTAGAGGCAGGTGGATCGGCTTCCTTTTGTGCCTTCGCATCTGAAATTGTTTTGCTCTGCGCCACGGCTTCCACCACTGCTGGTGTGATCCCGTTGGGCTTGCTTGTAGCGGCGGTCGCGGGTCGTTGCTGTATAGGGAGGTTCGTAGACGCCGTAGAGTTCTGGCGTGCGCGCGACGAAGCTGGACGAGGAGGAAGGGGCACGGGGGAGTTACGCCCGGCCTTAGTGTCAGGAAGAGATCCCAGGAGGGGAGATGCCGCCACCGATGGTGAATTGGCGGCATTCGTCCTGCTGTAGCACAAGAGTTAGTATGACATGGTAAGGTAGACGAAGCAAGGTCGCTGTAAACATACCTCTTCTTTGCCTGTCCACTTCCTGACGGGAGCGCCTTGCGCTTCTTCGTAGTAGGCCCAGTTGCGGCGGCTCCATCGGGCGCTGGGGATCCTTGGGGACTCGCGGTTGTCTTGGTCTTGGCCGTTCCGTTGCCGAAGACGCTGCTCATGGCACGCTCCATTGGGGCACCTCCATTGGTCTTGGGTTCCTTTTCGACCTTTCGTCTCTTGGATGGTCCGGTCCCATTAGTCGGGGTGCCATTGACGATTCCGAGTCCGACGGGAGTAGCCTCGGCCTGGTGTTTCCTGGATTTGCCGGTCCCTGGGCCCTTCTTGGTGGTTTCCTGTGCTTTTGAATCTGCCTCTGGTTCAGTGGCCTGTCCTTTGTTATTCTTCTTCGCTGCCAACGCCTGTTTCCTGTCGCTGCTGCGCGCAGCGGCTTCTTCGGCTATCTGTTGGGCAGCGGCAGAAAGGGTAGCCGCACCTTCGCGTCGTGATCGCTCCGCTTCCTTGTGGTTTGTCTTGGGAACCCGGTTCTCAGCGTATGCCCAGTGTGTAGTGCTGCCCCATTTGGCCTCGTCGCTGAATTCATTCTCCAGGTGTGGCCAAATCTCCTCGATGCGCGACAGCTGCTTGTTAAGGGCATCGTTCGCGGTGGATATGACGTGGTTCTTTTCCTCGAGGGAAACTAGCATTTCTTGTATCTTCCAGGCGGCCTGTCTGAACAGGTGCCGACGCGGTAGATTGGTAGGGTCGAAGACGGCGGCATGAGCCGAGTCGGTGTTCGATGGTGGTACTGTGGCGGGGTTCGCGTTCGCGGCCACCAGTCCRCTGGTGCTGTTCTGGGCACTCATTGGCGTTGAGGCAGGCGCAACACTACTATTGCCATCGGTAATCGATCGGGTGCGGTCTGGCACGGGAGCCTTGAGAGCGGCATCGACAAGCTCGAAGAGGGCAGCTTCGGGAGCAAAGATCTTGGCATCGACCTCCTTAAGGAGAGTGAAGTGCCGCACGAGCTCCTTTGGTAGGGCGGTAATGGCATCGGTAAAGTGTGTGACGGCGGGGAAGATGTCGATGGGCTGCTCTGGGGCAGGGCCGTTGGGGAACGAGTTGGTTCGATTGAGGGACGAGGTTCGTGGAGGGTTGATTCGCGTCTGTCGCACGGGTTGCGCTCTGCGATTCGAGCCAGACGGCCCCGAGGGTGCCTCGGCCGCGGGAGGTTTAGCCGTCTTCATGGTCGGTAGAGGTCTGGTATCTGACGCGCGTGGATGGACAATAAACACGAGCTATTAGGTGGGAAGTAAAATAAGACAGGAAGAAGACGAGGGGTATGGAGCGTCAAAGCACACGAGTAGGTCTGGATCTGACTCTGCTTCTGCTCCCAATATTCGTGGCGGCGCTTCCAGCTCGTGTCCAAGGCGTCGGAGACGGAGAAGGGCCAGGTAGCAGCACGGCGGCGAAATTGTTGATTACTGCTGTCCAGGGAGTCCGGTGTTGGAAAAGAGGTGTCAGAGCATGTCGCCGAGGGTATCTCTTCGAGTAATATGTGTGGGCGTCAACTAGTCCTGGGGGATTAGGACAGAAAAAGAGGAGGTTAGGGTGGCCGTGGTCGGGTGTGTGTGGGTGTGGGTGTGGAAGAGAGACTTTCCGCTTGGGACTGAATGCCGTGCGGGTGCCCAGAGGAAGATGGATGGATTCCCGCCCGTTGTTGCCCTGCTCCGGTGGGCGGGCGGGAACTTCCACTGACAGTGTGCTCTCTCTCGCGCTGAAGCACCCTGGGGCGCTGGCACAACACAAAGTCACAACCCACACTGCCCGCTGGACCTCGCGGCACCCACCACCGACCCCCGACGAGAACCGCGACCGCAATCGCATCTCAACCAACCCAAATGGAAGTTGCAGATCACCTCCAAAGGTACACAGGTACAACCGAGGCCTTCTGCCACTGTCATGTCACTGTCGATTTAGCATCAATGGCGTGCTTTCTGACCTCTCCAAGCTCTCCTTCCTCTTTTGCCGGCTGGCAATGCTCGTGTTCCCGAGGAGCCATGAGCTGAGCGCCGGCCTCTCATTGGTTGACTCCAAATTTTCGAGACCTCCGATACGTCACTGCCAGCAGACACGATAAGATAAGGACTTGTCTTGTCACGCCGCGCCATCGAGGTCGACCACAAGGGTATACCGACGAGCTGCTTCATCCCGTGGGGAGTTTGGGGAGGAGAAATAAATATAGGTAGAATATTATCCGTATCTACTCGTTTGTTTCGTTTCGAGTGACTGTGTTCGTAAAGTGTCCTGATCGCTCAACTTTTTTACGCTTCATGTCCGTTATCGGGCGCATGTTGGAGCGGTTGCAGGACATGATATGACAAGGCCAATTTATACTTGGAGTTCGGCATTAACTTCCTGGATATGTCCATGCGGATGGTATGAAGGATGCAGAAGTAAAACCGGGCAAGAAGTAAGTTCTTAGCCCCGAACCTCTCAAGCCCTAACATGTGAATGGAGGCTCCTCGACCCCAGATGATTCTATATCCTGCTAAGATATCTAAGAATAAGAAATCGACTGAACTCTTTTCGCTCCAACGACTTGCATGAGTTCTGGGTATCAAGGCCATTCAGGCCGTCTTGACCCGCTGTCGAGGCCCCTCCTCCATCGCCTTCTTCTTCTGCCTCCACTGCCACTCCAGCAAGACAGGGAGGAAATGCCACAAGTCAAACTCGGGCCAGAAACACTTGAGGAAAAACATTTGGGTATCTTGGTGGCACTGCCACAGCATAAAGTCGCTCAATCTCTCCACGCCACTAGTCCGCACAAAGATGTCTAGCGGTGGGCAGTCGGCCGTGTACAGGTGTTTATCGATCGTCTCGGTCGTGATGTTCTCGGCATTGGGATATATGGTAACGTTGTTGGAGCCGTCCTTGGAAGTACGGCCCGGGGAATCTGGGTATAGCGTCGTGGTGGACGACATGGAGTCTTCGTTGTCGTCCGACCCGGGTGGGGTGTGCGTCGGCTCTTGTCCTGACGAGGAGTTGTCGCTTTCGCTCTTCTCGCTCCTGTCTCCCTGCTTGGACATAATCTTTTGTGTAATGCGCGTCTGCGAGAAGGGTGTGCTCTTCGGGGCGGATGATTTCGAATATTCTTCGACCGTGGAACGGATGGCTGTCGTCATTTCCTCTCGCGATGTGTATGGGAAGCAAATGTTCAAGATGCACCTATACGGGCTTGGTCAGCTAACTTGTCACCGATTTGGGCAGGGGCACCATAACGAGACATGCGTACTTCTTGTTGTTCTTAGTTGTGGAAACGGCCCGGTCGATAACCTCGAGCACGTCGTCGCTCAGGAGATCGCGCTCACCCAGCACGCGAACACTGGCACCGTACCGCTCGAGTAATTCTCCATGCTGAATCAGTTGCTCCAGCTTGACCTTGGCAAGCTGCATCAGGCCATCGACCTCGTATTTTGGGCGGTTGAAGTTCTCGATGCTGAAAGCGTACACTGTCACAACCTCGACACCGCACTTGTAGCATATCTCGAGGACCTGATACACAATCACATGTCAGCATGGCCCATTTCTCAGGGACCCCGCGCAATAACGTACCCTCGCAAGTGCCTCGAAGCCGAGATGGTGGCCCTCGATAGTCTCGATCTTGTGGCTCCGGGCGTACCTCCGATTACCGTCCATAACGAAAGCCACATGGCGAGGGATAGGACCCTGCTTCAAGGCGCCGATAAGGGTCTCGCGGAGTCCCTTGATGGCCCATTCTGCCGGGGGCGAACTGAGGAACCAGTTACGAATGCGGGAGAGATAGAGATCAGACATGATGCCGAATTACCGCACACGAGGACCGGGAGATGCAGCGATGCGAAGTGGCCGAGTCGTTATGGATATGGGAGGGGGTGGGTGAGAAGACGGCGTGGAGACTCGAGGTTGGACGGGATCAGCCTCCAAGGGACCCAGAGTGGAGGGACTGAAGTGGAAGTTTAAATTGAAGCTTCGAACTTTTTTGGTCTCTAGCGCCGGATCGACGATGCGCACAACGGGCTTTCGATGGACAGCCAAAAGTTGGAAAAAAAGAGGACCAATATGCACTGAGCAAGACGCAAAGGCAAAGCACGGCAATGTGTAAAAATGCACTTGTGCAGTTGTTGAAGAGAGAATGCCCGATAAGCACAGCTGTTTGTGGACGTCCAACACGAAATGAGGTCGGGTCAGGTCACTCTGTTGACTGACACTGACTGCACTCACAGTGGTGAGAATGCCACTCCGAGGCTTTCCATCCGTTGTGGTCCTATCATTTCTCTCCATTTCCCGCAGGCCGTGGCAGGCAGGGTTGACGTCCGCTCATGGCCCCACTCTTAATTCGGAACACATGTCATCGGCGGGTCTTGGCCAGGAACCGTGACGGCCGGCGATAAAGGACGACGACAGCCTCCATTCGACTTCGACACTCTTCGACGGGAACCTCACTTTTTGATACCTAAACACCACTGCCCTGACTGCCCGGCGCATCTGGACAAGTGTTTCGGTTCACACGAGTTTCCGAGAATATAAACCTGAAAGTTCGTCATATGTGCATCTGATTGTCGCCATATCCCAGAGACGGGACACTCAAAAGGGGGAAAGTACCGCCTCTTGGCGGAAAGGTCACCTCAGCAACCCAACTTCCTCTTCACATTGGGCAGTCTTGATCCTCTGTGACAACTAAAAGTGTGTTTCAAACATTGAAAACCACAACCGCCATCATGTCCTTCACCGACGCGCCAGTGACCAAGGCACTGGTCTTGGGCCTGGTTGGGCTCTCCATCGCCGCCAGCATCTTTGATATCAAGCACTACTTCTACATCTCAATCGGCACTCACTTCCTCCGCTACGGACAACTATGGCGCATCTTCACATACCAACTATGCTACACCAACTCATCCGAGGTCCTCTTTGGAGCCATGTCGCTCTATCACATGAGAATGGTTGAGCGGTTTTGGGGCTCCAGGAAATATGCCGTAAGTACCTTCGTCCCTCAAGTCAAAGACGGCCAGTCATACTCACCATCGTCAAAATAGTCATTCATCCTCATAGCCGGACTCTTCACTGCCATCCTCACACCCATCTTCCTCACCGTCGTCCTGCGCCCACTCTCCTTCGGCGTTCTGGATTACATACCCGCCGGACCGACACCCATTCTCTTCGCCATTCTCGCGCAGTACCACGCCATGATCCCGCAAATCTACAAGTACAAGGTCGCCTTATCCGCCACCGCGCCATCCAACGCCAGCGACGACACCAGCGGATTCATCTTCTCAGACAAGTCGACGCGGTATCTCATGGCTTTGCAACTGGCCCTCTTTCAGTGGCCTGGCTCTCTCCTCGGTGCGGTGGTTGGTTGGGTAGTGGGGTATTTGTGGCGCAACGATCTCCTGCCTGCGGCGGTGGCTCGGTGGAGGGTCCCTGGATGGGTGGTTGGTCTCCGCAGTCAGAGGAGGAACGATAGGTTTGATGGTATTCGCAGGAGGTTGGAGGATGAGGGAGCGTCTACTGGTGTGGCTACGGGAGCGCAGCCGGCTGTTGAGGGGGAAGGTAACAGGAGGAGACCGTTGGGTCAGCAACTGATAGATGAGGTCAGAGGAGCGTTCTGAGGATAATGAGCATGGGTGTTTCAGTTTGGACTTGGTGGTTTGAGGCCACTCAGGACAGAATCAATACAAACGTTGATTTGCGACGTGGAATGTCCGGTTTGACATCAATATGTCCTGCTGTCCCTACAGCAGCCAAGTGTCAGCCTCAACACAGGACCAGATCCCCTCCGATTCCGTATCCCCCAGGAAGCACTTTCCAGCAATGCGTTGATTTTGAAACTAGGAGTTGTTGCTTGTTGATATTCGAACTCCAAGCCCGTCATGCCGAATTCCATACCTCCACACCCGGCATCGAGTCTAGCCTTCAGATATGACTACGATATACTGTGCATTCGTAGACCAAAGTGCCCAAGATAGTTGTCAAACAATAATTGTGGATGGTTTAGCTCATTGGGACCTTGGGACACCTACTAAAATGCATCAACCAAGATCGCTCATATCATGGGTACTGGTGCACCACACCACTCGACCATTATCCCACTGACTGTTAGAAACAGGTAAAAAACAGCTAGCCTATGTACTCCTAAGCACACGACTAGGCACCCAGAAAGTAAAGCAGTAGAAACCGGCAAAATGATTAAAGCGCGATGAGCTCCCTGAATGGTTGTTCGATCATCAAGACCACCGTTGATATGCATGGTTATGTAGGGCAGACGTACGGTCTCTTCACTCCACGTTCAGATAAATCCGCTATCCGGTCTACATGTCAAGAAATAGAGATGCTTCTTTCTGAAACTCTCGGCTAACGAGCTCTCCGATCATTTCCACTTGTTCACTTCCGAAGACGTTGTTCATTTCGAGGTGCCCATGTTGAAGAGAGGACCTCGATGGCCCAGGAGAGACTTAGACCGAAAAGAGAACCCCACCCACCACGCAGGTACAGCCCAGCTTTAGCGCTAGCTTCACAGCGGTTACAGGCTTCATGTCGCCAGTAAAAGTGGAGATACGTCGGGTCGGGTCCATGTCCATATAAAATTGGGTTCCCTTTCTGGACTAAGGCACTTTATCCATCTTCCCCCTTTGATTTTGTTGATTGATTTCGGGCTTCGCGTCACTTTGGAGATTCTTTTGACTGACCTCTTGACTCTTGACTCTTCCCATTGTTCGTCTTTGAGCCCCTGAAGACGGACCTCTCTTGGCAGCCCGGACGGCAATTGAAAGGATCGACGGTACTGGCATCCAAAACTCAAACACGGGCAGCTACAGTAACTAGACCCATCCCGCCTGGGCCGACCCGACCGACCGCTTTCATCCCGCTTCTTCCTCCTCCAACTTCGACCCCCTTGCATTGTGCATACAGGAGACGTACCGGTGCCTGGACAACCGCATTGCAGTCGCATCTCGAACATCCTCGCGACCGCGCATAGTCAACACGGGCATTGCATGGCGCCGCTATAGTCCGCAACGACACGACCGACCATTCCGTTCAACTGTTTTTGCGTCTTCGCCTTTCCACGCTCTTTCGCCCTTTTTGTATAATGTCTTGGACGACGTAGTTGTACTTCGAACGCATACCGAACCAGCGCCAGACTACAATCGCTCTCTTGAATACCTAATACGACGACATCTCGGGTGCATACACAGCTACCTACTACACCTAAACCTAATAAATCATAATCATGAATGGAGCCACGACTAGGAAAGGGGCGCCGCCTCCCCTCCATGCTCTGGGGAGGTCTATGACCGAGGGGTTCAACAAGCCGCGGTACACTCCCGTAAGAACGACCCAATTGACTGGATAGGAATCTTCAAGTGATTCGAGGCTGGGGCTCAGGCTAACACAAGTGCTTCGCCTACAGGTCAATGCCGCCGACCGGCCCCGGATCTCTGCGCTTGTCGACCTAGACGACCCTATCCAAATCCACCTCTTGATGGAAACCGCTTTGAGTGACAGCAAGCAATGGGAGATCCTGTCCCAAGAAGAGGTGGACGACCTCAAGAAACAAACCCACTCCTTGACGATACGTATCGATCAAGCCCGCGCCAACCTTGCTATCCAGACAAAGTACCGCGATGCCGCCGTATCCATGGCCCGACTATACAACCCGGGACACAGGAGACACAGCTCCCGTGAGGACATCGCTGCCGCGAGGGAGGCCGAGGTGGAGAAGCAAAATAGCGAGCGCCTTTGCAATGAGCTTTCATCTGAGCTTGCGATGCTCGAGAACCACCTGTTCGACTCCCAGCGCCGCCTATTACAACATACCGCCGCCATCTTGCAGTTGACACATGGAGCGAGAAGGAGGAATGCGCAGGCGCCCAATGGTCAGGTCTTTGGTAACTCGATGATGGTTAACGGCATGCCCGAGAGCCCCGAAAGTCTTTACACCTACACCAATTCGCGGGATAGTATCAGCATGGAACCCATTGGTGGAGATGATGGATTCGACTGGCGGACATTACATTCGGAAGGAGGAGCTGAGAGATCGGTGACCCCTGTTCCTACTGCGGCGCCAACTTTGACGAATCTCGAAATACCACCAAAGTCGCCAATCCGTGAGCAGGCCAGCCAGTTGCGGGAGGAGATGGAGCGGGTCAAGGAGGAAAACGAGAGGCTCAAGGCCGCGGAGCAGAAGCTCAGGGAGACGGAAAACCAGCTTAGGGTCGGACAGCAGGAACTTTCGGCTGAGAATGACGCTATTCGCACGGAGATCAACGGCCAGATCAGGCTGTTCGCGGAAACCGAGCAGAGGCTGGAAATCTTGAATCACAAGCTGAGGGATGTAATCACTGAGATTAACCCGTCCGCCGACGCTAACCTTGATGATCCTGAGCCCGCCTCCGGAAACGGCCAAACGCTCCCTGTCCAGCTTAACTACCTTGAGCGTGGTCTTGACATGGCCATGCACGAGCAGCAACTGAGATCTGCAGCCATCAACAGGGACTTGGAACTTGCCGGTGATGCCTCCGCAGCCACCCTCTCCCAAGCCGAGAAGCGCATCGAGGCCTTGAATAGGCGTGCTCACGGCTTCCTGACGCAGACCATTCCCGACATCGGCACACCTGCTCCTCCTACGGTCTCTGAAGGATCTATGGACGAGCAGCTCGACTACCTCGAGACCACCCTACGCACCATCAGAGTCGAGATGGGCCGCGCACAAGGCTCGACAGCTAACAACAACAATGCCAACAGATCCAACAGCGAGCAAGTCGAAGCCGTCCTCATGGGTCTGTGGGATATTATCCACACCGGCTATGCAGAGATTCAGCACCAGAAGGCTGCTCGTCGCCAGAAGCGCATGGAGATGAACCTGGCCGTCGACGAAGAGGACGAAGAATACCTCTCCGGCAGCGACGAAGCCATCGATCCTAACGAGCAATACTCCCTCCAGGGCTTCTCCGCCAAGGTGCAATGGCTCTACGCCCAAGCCACCAGTCTCAAGGAGCAAAAAGCTGTGCTGCAAAGACAAATCAAGCAGCAGCGCGAGCTCAACAACAAGAGCGGGTCAGAGAAGGATGCCGAGCTCCGCGCCAAGATGGAAGAACTCGAAAAGATGCGCGGCCTCATCGACGATGCCGAGGCCCGCGTCCTCGAAGCAAAGGATAAGATGGAGAACGCCCTCGAGCAAATGGAGACCATGCAGCGCACGACGGCCGAGCGCGAAGAGGCCGCCATGGCGCGCGGCGCGCAGCAGACGCAGGATAAGCTCATGGAGCGCAACGCCGTCATCGCCAACCTCGAGAGCAAGTTCAACGACGTCTCCACTCGCCTGGCCGAGACGGAAGCGGACGTGGTCGATCTGCAGTCTCAGCTCGAGCAATCCGCCAAGGCCAAGGCGGTCGCCGAAAAGTCCCAGAAGGACGCCGAAGACGTGGCCGAGGGTCTGCGCAAAGAAATGAAGGACAAGGACGACGAGCTCGAGCGCATGAACATGATGCTCGTCGAGATCAAGATGGAGATGACCATCGCCAAGGCCGAGCTAGACGGGGCCTACGGCTCGCGCGCCGAGCGGGCCGCTCAGGCAGCGGCCATCAGCAACAAGAGCGAGCTGGCCGATCTGCAGGCGCAGGTGGCCAAGCTGAAGATGGAGCTGGAGAGCACGCTGAAGGACTTTGAGGCCATCACGAAAGAATCGATTGCCGCCGAGAAGGAGAAGCTCGACCTCGAGCATAAGCTGGATGACGCGCTGCAGGCTAAGGAGTCGCTGGAGAGCGAAGTGGCGGAGCTGAGGGAGAAGATGGAAAGGGAGATCAGCAGGCTCAAGGAGGAACTGGATAAGGAGCGCCTGAGACCGCCGCCGAGTCCGGCGCTGAGCGCGGCGGGTAGTGCTGCCGGCGGGCTGTTGAGTCCGAGAATGGGCGCGACGATGCTCAGTGAGCAGTTTAGGGCGACGATGAAGGAGGAGAGGAAGAGGTTTAATGAGGAGATGAAGGTGAGTTTTCTTTTGCCTGCCTCTGATTGCCGTTCGCCTTGATGCATATATACTGACTCAACTGTCTTAACAGGAGGAACTAGCCAAGCGTCGTAAGCTGGAGGAGGAGCTGCGTGCCTTGAGGAGGACAACAGCAGCAGGTGGTCTAAGTCCGGGGTTGAAGAGTCCGCTTGATGCCGGGGCACTTAGTCCTGGGTCATGATAGATGAGTCCTTAGGTAAGGACTTGAGTGTCGTTTAAACAATTCTCAACCAGAGGAGGAATTCCAGTCGCTTATCTAGCGAGGAACCTCATTTTTTTGCATCATTCACACCAACAACTTTTCGATTTGGATTGCATGGACGGATGCGGATGCGGATGCGGATGGGGTTGCGGATGCCTGGATTGAATGAAGCATGCAAAGGATCATCATCATCACCATTATCAAACTTCATATTCACTTCATTGTGACTTATCTTATCTTCATTTCTTCTCTTATACCATCTACTTTACTCGTAGCATTTGCGAGCGCCCTACAAACCGAAGCGAGCGGGAATGGGATTTACCAACAAAAATGGATAGGATAGATGAAATGGCCTTGATAGAGCTAGATGGTGATGAACTGCTCACGTCTTTTACGTACAGTGTACATTCCGTACCCTACGCTACTAATCACCGCGTGTGTTGCAGCCAATTTGCTGCCCTCTTGCGATATTCCAACTGATCCTTGGTGCAGTCTTCGCAGTACGAGTGCGTGTTGATGGACACTACTTTTGTTTTTACTTTTAGGCAGCTACCCCACTCCCACTCGTTACGAAAGACCTCCTCACACTTTTCTCCCTGGTCTTCTCGGTCTTTCATGCTCTCTTTTGCGCAGCCGGGTGTTGAGAAGGGAAAGGTTTCTATGGTTTTTTGGCACATTTTTGGTTGAGGTTGGTTCGGGCTTTGTTGGCTGGCTGGTGCGAGGGGGTGGACTGGAGACTGGAGGCTCGATGCGATTGATGGCTTTCCCGAAGGGGGGAATACAACGGGATTGGAGGTACGAAAGGTTTCTGGGTGGTCTGGTCTGGACTTGCTGTAAAGGATATACTTGTAAGCGTCGGTGAGTAGGTGTTGTTCTTGGGACATTTTCCTTGTTTCCTATAAGGTGGGTGGGGGGTGGGTGTTGGGAACATGACATACCAAATACGTGTCTGGTGTTGGAAACCTTGACCTTTTTGCTGGCTTTGTTTTTTCTTATGGTTCATGTAACTGGGGTGTTGAAGATTGGTTGGTGTGTGATATTGTGACGTTCTGTTATGTTTTCAACTTGGGATTTTTGAACTTGGACTAGAGGTGCCTCGGGGAGTAAGTGGCTGGTGTACACATAATGAATATTGGAATCACGACATTCACAGGGGATGTTTGTTGCACCTGTTAAGCCGAAACAAAAGCATGGAAAACCGAGTCTATACAACAAAATGTGCGGTCGCGGTCCGTGGTAAAAGGGCCTGGGGCCAGTGCAACACCCCGTGTCAAGTGATTAGGAGGGTCATCAACACGCACTCTTTCTGTCCATCCTGCAAACTTCAACACCCCGTGTCAAAGGGTTAGGAGGGTCATTCAACGCGCACTCTTTCTGTCGAGACTGCAAACTTCTTGGGTATCTATACTAGAGACTCGAGAAACTCGCCATACCAACCGCTTCTGCAGGGTTAAATGTGTCCGACAACTACGTACGTACATGCTCCATTGAAGGCCGCCAGATGCAACTGGCAGGCCTTTGATCCTGCCTTTTCTGCACCGAGCGGTTGGGCGAATTTCTCGAGTTTCTACGGTATAAGTTATCCAATTTCAAGTGTGAAAAGGAGTTTTGCCTCGGAGATCAGAAGTGTTGGACGTGATGGTTGCTAGGGAAGTTTGAGGGTTTCTGGGTTGGGCATCTGGTAGCTGGTTTGGGTTTTGGAGTTGAGGCTGCTGGAAAGATTTGGTACTTGTTGTCATTCCTTGTCGAAATGAGTGAGCGGAGGGATTGGGTGATTAGGGACGTGAACCTGTTAGCAAAATTTTGAGGATTTCTGAGATGGGAACTTGGGGGCTGCTGGAAAGTCTTGTTCGTCACTCGTTTGTAACTGGGCATAATGGGACTTGAATATTGCTAAAGTTGCTCGCTTCTTCTTGTGATCCTTGTGAGGACTGACCGACTTATTATCTCTTTTTCGTCACAGTGGGTGTATATGTTGCCCACTTGTTGTAGTTTGAGGAAGATCCAAAGGCAGACTCGGGGTTTCATGTGTCGCCTATGAGTCCCAAAGAGACTGGATTGGATGGGTACATGGGTGAGGATGCTGGCTGGGGGTGGAAGAGAAGGACAAGTCGAAGTAGGTGCAAGGATAGGGAGCCCACTTCAACGGGCGCTCCTGCCCTCCATGTGCCCTTGAGTCGTCCCCCACCAGTGCTAGCTGTTCTTTTTTCCTAGGTCTCCCGTCGCTTTCGTCCCTTTGAGAGTAGCTCTCTTTTCCACTCGCCCATCTCTGTCTTGAACTCACAACCGTTATCTGTTGTTGTACCTACTTTCTCTCGTCCTTCTCTTTGCTTTTTTTCAGGCCTAACCTTCGGTTTGCCATTCCTCTGGTCAGATATGATTTCCAACCCCCCTTCAACATATTCGTACAATCTCTTTGGCCTCGGTGCCGTGGAAGAAAAGAGACTGCCGATAGGGCTTGGATCGGTAAGCAATCCATGCGCCTACTCGTCTGTACAGCATTCCAGATGTCCCGTCCGTGACAGGCTGAAGAGGCTCAGGCATCAAAACCAGTCCAACATGCTGAAAAGACAGCTTAGGCGGCGCAACCCGATGCAGGGGCGGTGGCTCATAGTTCTCCCATGTCACCACCAGCAGCAGAAGCACAGGCTCGCCGCCTCTCGGGGTTTCATCCCAACTCACCGCGACCGGGTCTGATGAACCGTATTGGTCGTCCAGCTGGACTTGATATCCCCACGGGCGCTGAAAGTTTCCCAAGCCATTGCGTATCACGCCTTTTCTGACCGGGCCTTCCAAGGTGATGGTCATTCCCGGTTCTCCCTCCTCGGTGATAACACCACTGCAGTGCTGAGACAAGGTCGGAGGACAGAAGTAGTCCACCACCTGCGACATGTACGTAACAGTACTATTATTGAACGAGTGCCGAACCTCCCTGACGCTAATCAAGAAGGATTTCCTCCCCTCTTTCGCAGCCCACGACCAAGAGGGTGCTTGTATCCCCGAAGCCACACGACGCTCCTGGTACGTGGTAAAACACCATAGCAAATCCAGGGGCCAGAATTCCTTCCAGGTCCCGGCTACATAAGTCCAACCACGACTCTTCTCAATAGCGCTGACAATTCCGGCAAAAGCCATCAGCCTATCTGTGGTCCTTGTCAAACTGGCAAAGCTATAATCGGAAACAATGTGATACGAGCATAGATACAGTCGGAGTATGCTAGGTTCCACAGTTTTCACCTTGTCGAGCGGAACGCAGCCAAGCTTCCTTGCGCAGGACGGCGACTTTATATCGCTCGCCCTGTATTCCGGGTTACAGAGGAGCTCTTGAAATCTGGCTTTCTGAGAGACCCAGGGTGCGTCTTTGTTAAGGAAATACCCCATCCAGCGCTTGGGAGGACTTGATTCGTCAACCACGTTATGACAGCACTCCCAGAAAACCTCTTCGGCGCCGAAGTATACAACCCGTGGCGACAGCAGCCTTTCCTGCACACACCATCCCCGTGAAAGGAGGGGTGCTGCGTCCCGGTCTATAAGCCGTACCGATGGCGGTGGCTCGTTTTTTAAAACGTAAGCAGAACCAAAACCGTCATTTCCGCCCGGTTCCTGGGGATTGGGCCTGAGCCGACAAGGGAAATAACGCAACGGATTTCGAGACATGAAGCAGCCGTCGGTACCGAGACCCCCACAAGCGGAAATGTTGCACGAAGAGTGCCCGTAGACATCACTCATGGTAAGTGCTTCTTTTTCCCAATCCTCGTCCGAGTCCTGGATAATACACAATGAGTCGATCCAAATGTAGTGGAAACCGACTTCTCGCGTAATCGCAAGTGCGTCGCAAAATGTTTTTGATAGGTTCTCAATTGGAATTCCATCGAGAAAACTTTCCAGATTCGCGATCGTTAGCATGGTGGATTTGCCAGTTATCGCCCACGAATGGCTGATTGTGAGATACTTGATAGGAGTCACCCGTTTCTCAAACAAATGGGGAAGAACCAGGCGTGCGGTAAGTTGTCCGTTATCTGTTTCGTCCACAAGTATGAGACGGGTTGGAAGCTTCACATGGGCTGATGAGCCTTTGCTCTTGATGAAGAAATTGTTACTGCATTCGGGATGGTTCTGTACGCAGTCATCTATCCAGCGCCGTACAACGTTGAATGTTTGGGACGAATTGGTCGATGAAGGGAGGAAGTCCGTTTCTGGTGGCCCGGATTGGAAGTACATGAACTCTTTTTCTTTAGCAACGTGTCAGCACGCTTTTGTCATCTAGCACGCACGGCACAAAACTGGGTTGGGCGCGGAAGATTACAAACCTTTAATAAGTACAATCCTCAGATCAATGATCGTCGGAGTCAAACGACCACGAAGTAGCTGTTCCTGCAAGATGTTATCCATAAGCTCGTAATTCTCGGCACCCTCCTCTGGTATCCGCAACCAATAAATATCCTCAATTTTCAAATACAACATGAAACAGCTTTGGACCGTTTCTATACCATATGGCCCAAACTGGAAGCGCGCTTGAATGACCCCCTCCTGCGGATCTTCCCGGTCCAGCTTAGCAGGGTCAATCATCTGCGGGGTCGAGATGATGGAACACATATGGTAACCAGCCGAGGCCGAGGAAAGGATATCGCGAACACTGCGGCTGTGAAAGAACGTTTCAGTGGTATAGTTATGGGCTTCTATTCGAATCTGTTCTTTGTTGCCGCTGAGTAGTAGGCGTATTAATTTGGACTTGTTGAAGGCGCGGGAGCAACGTGGGCATAGGACGTTGGCGGGGACAAGATCGGGCCCGTTGTTTTCGAGGGCTGGGTGCGACATCTCGGTGGTTGACTTAGAATCTCGGAATTGGTAATGCAAGATAACAAGGTAGTGTATCAGTTGTGTCGGCGTTTGAGGAAAGTCGAGACATGAAGACGGCCAGTCAAGTCAACTGGGGCTGATGTACAACTGAATAGACTTATCGAGGCGGCTCTCATCCGAAGATCATTCGAAACAACCAGACTCACGAACGTCTATCAAGAGCCAAAGCTATCAGTTTGATACCTCTAGGATCCGGTGAGGGGAAGTGTTGTTGGTGCTACCTACCTACATGGCGTAGTCTTCGGGCAGGCATTCTACCCAACTCACCCCTTGCCGTGGTTCTAACTGGTTGCCCGCCAGCTTGAACCGGCGGCCCTTCCGCTTTCTTAATTCAACGTCCTCACAACGAGCACTTCATCAACATCACGGCAACGAACCCACTGCTTGCCACGCTCACGATCGTCTTTGTCGTTATTTCAACAATTATTGACGATGGCTTCATGATTTGGGTAGGCAGATGTGATGCAAGTCAGCAACCCCGCGTGGGTTCGTATCCTTCCCTATGTGGATAAGCTTGGTAGCTGCCTAGTGAACCTTACATGCGTTATGCATAACACGGTGACCTGACCAGCCCGCTCTGAGAGATGACTCCCAAGGGGAAGTTCATATAAGAGCTCATCTCGGGAGAACTATGAGAAACTCGGAGATCTACCGAATAGACTGGTCTAATTCGGTTTCCCAAATCGGTCCGGCAATGTAGGGTTATAGCTCTGCCATTTGCTTCTTCAGCCACGTGTATATAGCCAAACGCAACTGGCAGACCTTTAACCCTACCGAATAAACTCGTTTAATTCGGTTTCAGGTCGGTCCGGTAATATAGGGTTCAAGGTCTGCCAATTGCGTTTGGCTGTATGCACGTGGCTRAAGAAGCAAATGGCAGAGCTATAACCCTACCTATATTGCCGGACCGATTTGGGAAACCGAATTAGACGAGTTTATTCGGTACGACTCAACTACTCTCTATACGAAACATCTTTACATGAAAGAGTCTAGTCGTTTGGCAGCGAAGACCTCTTGTCCTTTCCCCTGTCGGCCAATCTTTCTCCCTTTGGCCTACATCTCTCTTTAACAGCCGTCTGTCATCCGCCAAAACCCCCTCTGTCGAGACCTTCGTTCTGTCACAGGGCAAGATGCTGTGACATGTTCCTATATAGTGCGTGCATTGTAGTTCTGTTTAGCGAACAGAACTACGTTCCATCTTTTGTATGGTGTACCGGTTGCAGGCATTGCACGCCCTGCTCCGTGACACGTTCTTTGATGTCTTCAGCTTTCCACCTGGCAAACTTCTTCAGAAAGTAAGCTGTATCACTCGATTTACATATTTTGTATCATTGCTACACTTCGTCATCCATCTCAAGTTACCCCTCTTACCGGTACCGGATCACTAGGGGAATTGATATCAACCACGCCGCAACCACCAAGTTACCATCCTCATCAACCAATATGTCCCCCCTTCACACCCGCCCTCCTCCCACCCGACCTCGCCCCCCTCACTTCTACCCCCAAATCCCTCTCAACAGGCAAGCTACCGCCACCTCCTCGACGACGACCTCGCCCTACGCTCCCCTCCCTACCTAGACGCCCTCATCTCCCCTTCAACCGGCACCCTCCCCCCACCAACCACCAGCGACAACACCCTTGGCCTCCTCGGCCTCCTCCCAACCGAACTCCTCCTCCCCATTTTAAGTCAGCTCGACATCCCCACCCTCCTGCACTTCCGCACTGTCAACCGACACGCCCTCTCCCTCGTCGATCTCTGTCCCGGCTACCTTTCCATCCGGCAATACGCGCCCATTGTGTTACGGGGGATCCTAGCCATTGAGGTCGGGAAATACTGGACGCTGCCGAAATTATGGGAAAAACTCTGTCAGAAGAGTTGCGACTCGCCTGCTGACACGTGCGGGAGTAAAGGCGGGAGTTTCGCGGGGTATTTATGTCTGTTGAAAGGGAAAAGGTACTGTTGGAGTTGTTGGAGGAATAATCTGCGAAATCTGTATGGACTGTTTTCGCTAGGAGGGGGGTGGAGGAAGGGGTATCATGGGTGGCCGGGGCCGATGACGGTGGAGTTTGCGGCGGGATATTTTGGGTTGGATGAGGAGGTGTTGGAGAGGGTGGAGCCGAGGATTAGAGCGCTGCCGAGGGCGATTGTGCCTGAGATTTAGGTTTGATCAGAGGGCTGAGGGGGGGATATAAGCATGGGCCGGAGTCGGGGACGTGGGCGGGGATGGGAGGTTTGGGAGAGGGGGAGAGGTTGCTGTTGTTGGATACGGAGACGGTGTTTGCGCTGGCGGTTTACATGGGGTTCGAGCCGGAGAGGGAGATGAAGAGTTGTTCGCCGTTGAGCACGCAGTTGATGCATTGCTGGAAACGGTATGTGGGGGGAAATGAAGAAGCGTTTTTGGCGAAGGGGAGGGAGGCGGCGAGGAAGGCGGGGGTGGACTTGGAGAAGGTTACGCCTCCTGACCCGGAAAGCTTGCGATGGAGGAGGGAGGCGACGAAGCCAAATGGGAAATGCCTTCATTGGGTTGGTCCTCCGGCTTTTCGCCCTTGGTGGAGGTTCTTTACTGTCGTGAGGGCGCCGTGGTTCGACACGGACAAGATGGAGGTGCAATGGGGTTTCCTTTGCTCGACGTGTGGGGAACCGACTATGCGGCCGAGGAATTCGACTCCAGATGCGGAGTTTTGGGAGTTCACGGTTGAGTCGTTCAAGAGTCATCTTGAGAAGCGCCGCAAGGTTGTCAATGGGAATCATTGTCATGATCATCTGGAGCACTGGCCCCCTTACCAGCCATCGTAGGGAAGGCATCGTGTGGCCGATGAGGCAAAGTATTCATTGTTATCCTCCGCCCCTTACATCTGTTGCGTCCACTGTCAGTCTCGTGATGATGCCCTTGTCAACCCCTCGGAAGAAATTTGGGGGCGGTTCTGTCGGTGTCTCAAATCAACATGAACAGTTGCGATCGTTGACGTCGGTTTTGGCTCTAGTCGCAAGCCACAATATAAAAGCGGCTCAAGTTAAACGAAATAACGCAAAAAGGGGCTGGTAAATAAAAACAGAAGGGTCGTTAACAACGGTTTGTCAACATCGCACTCTCGATTCCGTGTTTGCTAAGTCAAACATAGCAGTAACGATGTCATCAATTGGCCTCATGCCGAAGTGCAGAGAGAGCTTCATTCCAATGCAGAAGGAGTGAGTGTTCGTGCTTGAAGTGTCAGGCACCTGTATAAAATCCTCACAGGTTCGCGATGGAGGAAAGCTCGAGGGCCCAGCATTGTCACTTCCCTTCTTGCTGAGTTCCTATCTGTCATCCTAGCTGCACCCAGCTCCAACACTTCACTCCCATCAACTCCCCAGTTCTCCAGTTCCTCGAGCACCCTCACAGACTCCAAGCCTAAAAATGCACCTCTCAACCCTCCTCACGACTCTCACGACCCTCGGCCTATCCACACTCACCTCCGCCGCCGCCCTCGACACCACTACTTCTGCTTCCACAAGCTGCACCAACTCCGGGCTAGAGGTATCCAGCACCTGTTCCGCGTCCACCACCTCCACCACCACGTCCGCATCCGACTCGGCTGGCCCCCAAAGCATCGAGGAATACATCAAAGCAAAACAAGCCCAAATCGCCGCAGAAAACAGCAACAACAACAACTCAACCATGACATACAATGTTACATCCACCAGGCATGTCAGCGGAATGAATGCCTACGAAGTCCCCATGTGCTGTGTAAACGGGTGCAGAGTCTGTTGTTACGATCCAATAAGGGATCACTTATGTAAGCAGCTAGGTAGACCAATCAGGGCCGCGCCGGGCGCCGGCGCAAAGGCGCCGGGTGGCCGAGAATAGCCTCACCGGCGCAGCGGCGCACACTGAAGGACCAGTATATAAAGAAGGCCTTCCCAGGCCTTCTGTCTACTGGGCTCTTCAGCAAGCAATAGCTTTCACAATCGACCAGTAGCTTTTGGCTACTACTACCGTTGTTCATATTCCCAGCGATATACTCCTGTGCTTGTAACGGTTCGTCACAGAGGGCGCCATCTTGTCAAAATGGTGTCGAGGTGAGTGAGGAAATTTGGTTGGTTGGTGGGTGCCTTTGGTTGAGTTGCAAGAGGTCGTGAGTTGCAAGGAGAGAGTTTAGGACCAGAAAGCTTGTGGAGGGGCAGTTCTTATACCAGTGTTCAGGTTGAGGTGAATGGAATATGCCGGAGACCAAAAAGGCGGAAATCACTGGGACGAAAGTGAGAACCTGAACACAATCCATCTATTCCGTGCACAGTTGTCCAATTCACCGAGCAGTGTGGTTCTAAATGTCTGCTAGAACCTGATGATCATCCGTAGCGTGTAATGAACGCGTTACTAAAGGGCATTGACATTTTGTAGGTCATCATGAGTCAGAAGAACTGTGAATATGGAGGTCCATGAAATGATGAGTTTGAATTATGTTGCACTCAGATGCTCATAGCGAACTTGAACTATCTCTAAGTCAGGTAGCTATTCGCGAGTTTCCCAAATTCTCAAGTCTCCCAGGACACTTCTGCTCCGGATTGCGGGTTATCCATGTCTCCATCGGTAGTCCTCAAAGGCTCAAACGATCTCCCACTCGGTAGCATCTGCCTCCGAGACTCCCGCGTCGCTCTCCGTAACATTGACTATGATACGACGATAGTTAGCTCTAGCCAAACCACTATTTGTCATTACCAGAACTTACCAAACTCGTTTGCATCCATGTTCTCCTCGGCGACAACGACGGTCTTGTTGATGATAACGTCAACGTTCTCGTTGACATTGACGCTCTCGTCGACGACAGTGTCCATGTTGGTGAAGACATCCAGCTTGCCGGCCTCAATCCCATTGAGCTCCAGCTCTGCCGAGCACGTGTTAGCTATATTCCACTTGGCAATGGGCATCCCGGGGGGGGGGGGTTGATGGACTCTTACGGGATACGATGAGGAGGATATCGCCGCAAATAAGCTCGCGGCTAAAAAGCTTTGCAATCACCTCGTCGCTCTCAGCCAGCGCGAGCTCCTGTCTGAGTGTGGCCACATAGCCGCGAATGGTCTCCTTGAACTCTTCGGCGGTGTAGCTGTCGTCCACGGACAGAGCCATCAAGCCGAACAATCCGACCGCGTAGCCGATACGCGTCGCGGTGGGATAAAAATGCGGGTACTTGTCGTCAGATCGCTCGACTGTTATGGAGGAAGAAGTGTTAGGAAGTTCCTTTGCCGAGGTAGGTTGATGACTGATGAGGCCACGAGAGGAAGATGGAGATGCGACTTACTCAATGATATAATGTCTTTGGTATACATGTTGGTCGACATTTTGTCTGGGTGTTGTTGATTGCGAGGGAAGAGAGATGATCGGTTGGCAGGTGCAATTTTGGTCAAGTTGCAAGAGGTTGTGATGTGAGTTGCAAGGAGGAAGTTCGGGACTAGGAAAGAGCGAGAGGGCGAGGGCGTCTTATAGTGGGTTGTCCGTGGCTGAGACCTATTTGGCAGGCACTAATCGTCCAGGTTCGCGGTTTGAAGCTTCCCTTCACTTAAACTTGCAGTGGGTCCAGGTTGACGGGACAGACAGCCTGTTCAGAAGTACCTAGGTACGCTCCTGCCAGCATTCATTTCGAAGTGAATGGCTTGAGGGGCGGTGGCTGGAGAGGAGGTTACGATATCTGCCCCGCGCCCGTGCCAGCCCACAACCACTGTCAGTGCTCTTTCGTCTCAATAGTCGAACGCATTCAACGGCAACCGAACAGGGGAGGGTAACTAGTAGAGGTGGATAGCAGGTAAAGACGAGGGATGGTCGAAAGGGCACGATGAATTCAAGCTAATCTTTCTGACGCTTCAACTGAAAAAGTGCAATGAGTGCAAACGCAGATGATAAGCCGGTTTCTCAAGAGTTTGTGTGGCAACATTCATTTGGTAAAATACGTATTGCAACCTTATCTGTCAGGCCAAAGTGATCTGTAACCCTCGGCTCTCACTGGGAGCTCAGACAAGCACCCAGTCCTCCTCCTCGGCACCTTCACCGTCAACGCTCTTCTGAACACCAGCTGTAACAAACAGGTCAGAATCTGCCAGAAGATCATCCCGACATTACACCATGTGGATCTTTGTACTTACCGGAGCCATCCTTCTCCCCGCTATCCTTCGACTCTCCAGACGCAAATTTGAGCCTCCCCTTTGAATCGAGAAACTTGTCGATACGCTCAGGCTCGTCCTCCAAAACTTCATGAGACGTTAGCCAGAAATAAACAAAGAGTCAATGGTTAGTCCTACCCAAAAGAGTAAACAGAATCTCGAGACACAAGTGCTCCCGATGACGGATCCTGTTGGAATGCGCGGTGTCGAGCGGAGACTCTCTCTTCAGCGACTTCCTGTAGGCAGAGACGATATCCCGTAGATCTTTAATAGCCTTGAGGTCATCAGGCTGTTTCAAGGCACTGCGAACCAGATCTCCGGCAATGTCCATCCTCTCCTCATTGGTAAGAGGCTCCGGCAGGTTGTCAATGCCCTTGACTATAAATGGCAGTAGTTAGCAATGATTAGGAGGCTCGAGCGCCGACTGTAAAATGGAGGTGAGAACCGCAACTCACTCGATTTGATAATCTCATGGTCTGACATCTTGAAGTCTTGTGCTGGGTTGTGGTAAGAGAAGATTTTGAGGATGTTGCCTGGTCTCGTATGCGATGTGGTTGTGCGAAGTTGGAAAGGTGCCCTGGGGAGAATTAGAAGTGAGAAAAGAATGGAAGTGGATGGTAGGGTAGGCACTACATGATGCGGGGTGGGACACGGTTTCTAAGTGGGTCTAGTGAAATGACAACCCGTTTTATTCATGTTCTGAAGCAGTCAATTGACCCTGATCACAATAGGAAACGATGTTCTGCTAGACGTATAGTGATTAAAGTCTCAGCAACAATAGGAGGGAACCTAGCTTCCCACAGTCGAGCCTCTTTCTTATTCACTCAACTAGACTCAATAGGGAGGAGTGTCAAAGTGAACGGAGTGGATGTAAACACGAGTGCACAAGAGGATACAAAGAATGGTGAACTTGTTGATTGATGGAGAAGAGAGACGACGAAAGAGAGGGTGGGGGAACATGTGTGGATCGATAATGCCAAGATAACCATCTTGCTCAACAAGGAGTGATGCGTTCAGTCGGTTCAAGAAATTAGATAACTATTGTGTTTACCAGCAGCTGTGTTATGGTCAGTACACATACTCAAGTGAAATTTCCTCGAAATATCATTCATTCGGATGAAGAATCTTGTCCCTTGCCGATCGCCATTCAGAGACTTGAACTCTCGCCAATCACCATCACTCTCGTCCCTGTTTCCAGTGATGCTTCTGGTACTTATTGCGTATGGCGCATGAGGACCGTGACACGTACAGGTCCCAAGTTCGAAGAAAGAGATCGCTAGAGGGACATGAGGAAGGAGCGCTGGGTGCGCTGAGAGGTAGGTCAAGTGGGATGGGTCGTTCGCTCCTACTTGCTGTTTTTCTTAAAATGATGAGGTGATGCAGGTAAGTTTGGGAAGTCGCACGCAAAGAAGAAGGGAAGGAAGGAAGGAGAGGAAGTGGGGTAATTGGAAACATTCGCTGGAGGAAAGAGAGATCAGGACGATAACTAAACTGAGTGGAAATCGTCAACATGAAGCTTGACGGTACTAGGTAACTGATAGAGGCTGGTTCATGTCTCGCATGATGACCCCAACACCAAGTTCCTTCTATCCTTCATCCTCGGCTTACTTCCTGACGTCTCCATCCCCAGGAACAGCTTCGCTTTTCTTCTGCTTTGCTCTTCCTCGTCTTCTCCAACCGACATCCATACCGCTCCCCGCTTCAACCTCCAAAGTCCATACTCCAACCCTCCATCCCACCTCAACACCGCGGTCTCGGGCACTAAATCTTAACAATTTGGTATTCCTTGCGTTCAATGACAGTCACAACTTTTTGCCAAAGAAGAATCTTCTGATTGTGTTTCCCCCTCATACCAGCTCTGACATGCATTTTCAGCGAACGTTCAAACTCTTGTTTGGCGAGATCTCTGAGCCAGTCGAGGTTGGGACGCTCCCTCAGTGAGTCGATGGCCAACTCAACGATTTCCCTGGCCATGTTCACGCGTCTTTGGTTGTTGATGGGGGCGGGAGAGTTGGCGAAGTCGTTGACTAGGTAGGGTAGGGTAAAGTGTCAGTGGCCGTAAGGACATGGAGTCTTGGAGAGTTAGGGACTTGCCCATTTTGATGGCTTGGTTTTTGGTTGTTATGCCCATTTTGAGAGTGTCAGGTTGCGAGATTCTCGGTGGTYAYTGATTMAGTTKGTTGTGRGCGGTGAATMAGRAGAAKYTSATCRMCATGAGTAGAAAACTGGATGAGAMAGACTTCGAATGGARCACAAAATYTGAAGGTGASTCTTGAGACATTTAACTTGATATTTCCGTGCGGTGACATAATGGATCACAACAGGACCATGCCTTGTGCCCGTAGAATCTGAGCTCACAGGCCAATATGGAATAGACGAATCATGGCCGTTTGTAAGCCTCGGCTGATGGGAGAGCATCGGGTATCATTGTCAGCACTATGCCTGTGCTTCACATTTCAAAGCATCCAAGTCACCGGAAACTTCCGAATAGCAGTATGAGTTACCATAGCCCTCATCGCAATTGAGATAATGGCAGGATGGAAGTGCTTTGTGAACGGAGAGCCGTCATAGTGATAGGTTACTTCAGATGAGGAGTTGGAGACTTTGGATGGTTGATATCGGTGTCGCGATAAGTGGCCGTAGAAAACCAATGGGATGGTCGGACTTTATAGGAAAAAGTCGTGTTTGGATGAACACAGGCTCGTGAACCTCGTTCTAGGATGACTAAACACAAACTTTGGAGTTTGCCTGATTGCCACACCATGTTTTGCGTGACCGAAAGGAAGGCATTACGTGATTCCTCCTGCCTGAGTTAACACCCACCTTAGCACCCGAAAGTCATCACAGTACACTTGAACTGAACAAGCTTTGTATAGTAAAATGCCCCATGAAAAAGCTGAAAGAAGCAGAAGTCAAAATGCGGTACCTTGGTGGTAAGCTTCGGCGTCGACGCCTTTGTCCTCGGTGGACGGCATTGTTGGAAGAGTTCCGTTGTATTGCTAGAGCTCCGTGTTGGATATGTCAAAGAAGTTACCGTCACAATGTGCAATATGAATGAAGGAAATAAAGAGAGACAAGTCTTGGGCTACTTAGGCACTAGAGAATGTGAGCCCTTGGCGTTTGTTTATCTCATTCAGGAGGTGAGCAGAAAATGCCAGTTTCAGAGGGTTAGGGCCAAGTGTGACCGTGAAGCCCAACGAATGGATGGCGATGTCCGGCGGATCAAGATGAATCCGGACAAGAGAAGTTGTAGCCGTCGCCTAAGGTTCGGGGTGCCGAACGAATGCATCCGGTTGACACCGGGTTGTTTTTGCTCCCATCCGCCCCAAGCCGACATGGAGAGCCGTAGATGGAAGTTCGGCTGGGAATTCCTCGTCCGAACTGCGATGCACAGACAATATCACCGGCCGAACACCCGCTGAGCAAGTTACGAACGAGGCGCTCCAGGACATTTGGCCCCGCTAAGATTGAGAGATGCGTTTCAGGGCACCTACTAACAGGGCGTCCGGACAGAGTTAGCGATGATGGGGTCTGTGACGTACCTCCTCGCTCGCCCTTACAGTTGGGATGAGGGTCACAGCTCGTCTGAGCTCGACAAACAATGACACGGACTACGAGCTTTTATGGTCGTGTGGTCTGACTTCTCTACCTCTCTTTGTGTGAAGGTGTATGTTGAAATTAGCTTCTAACCATAGGTAAACCTTCACGTCGCGATCACAGAGTTGAAGAGGAACATATCACTGGTAAAAACGGGATGGTTACTAAGCTATTGGTTGTTCAGCCCTGTACTCTTGAGCATATACTGACAACCATAATCGCCCGTTGTACCACGGGTGATCTTCCGTGCCGTCATCCGTGTGGGGGTTTCGGAGTGCAGGGCGAGCCGGAGACGGTAAGCCTGTCCCGAATCTTATCGGGGAGCGATCTTTATTTACGAACATGTTGTACACGAGCGGAGGAATGCGACGCAGATTGAGGACTCGACTTGAGGCTGAAAATGCAGTGTCGTTGCCGGATTTAGGAACACCATGCCGACCGGAGTTGCAAGATTCGAGCTCGTTATTCGTCGGTTCAAGCGCGACATCGTGAGATGCTGTTATCGTTCGTTCGTTCCAGACCCGGAGTAAACCCCGATCCGTGTCTTCTCCGCATTCCGGATCCATTTCTCGGAATCGTAATCGCGTGTCTTTGCCCCTCAGATCTCGCCATGCGAGAAACGCATGCCAGGATGTTCTTTGTTGATGTCCAGCTGCCCTTTGTTGCAAAATCTCCCCGTGGCGTAGCCCAGATCTTGAAACCCGTCTTTCGGTGCAACCGGTGGCGTCGCCTCGACACGCCATGGCCAGGCCGCGGCTACTCTCAGCCCAGCTTGTGTGTAGCTGTGGCTTGCTGCCAAAACATCCGACAAAATGGGCGACACCAGCATTGAAAGAACCCGAGACGGCTTCAGTTGTAGGCGAAACAAGGTCCAGATCGAGCCTCGAGGGCCAAGGCATTTTGGCCACGGTCAGTCAAAAGGCTCAAGAGGTGAGTCCCGTTGTCTGTGGTCTGTCGGTCGGCTACTTCTGCGAATCATGTCTCACGGCTCACGGGACCGAAAAGGAGATAGTCGTAAGTGCGTGTGTGACGCGGGGCTGTTGTCCAGACGCGGCGGGTAGAGACATCGATGCGTGCAGATCGCCGTTCGCCGCTTGGACTGTTGGACAGCGTGGAGAGTGTGGGCAAGCCGCCCGCTGCCCGCATTCCATTGTTGCGATTTTGTCGGAGACCACGGAGACATCGGCTGCATTTGTATATCCCACGCGAGGGTTATGCAAGGGATGAACAAAGGATAAGTGGCATTCCGATGCCGCCGCGTGCTGCCGGGTTGTGGAGGCAGGTAGCCATGTGTGCTTCTCGTGCCAACTCTTCTCGAAGGAGTCGAAGGGAGTCGAAGGTGCCGGTTTGGTTTGCATTGGCCGCGTCAGAGTCGGCGGCCGGCAGATGCAACTTTTTTGTGACCTGCATGAATTGCTGTTATAACCGAGGTGCGTCAATCAAGCAACGCTTCGTGGTTGTTTACCAAGTCAGTTGCTTGTTTGCCCCTGCTGTGCCACCATCGCTTCTGTCGCTTGTAGTCGGTCTTGACTTTCAGCAAACTCCGACTGGCGAGCTGGAAATCTCGCGTATGACGGTACCGTCTGCGCACTGCAGACAGAGGTGAGAAGGGGTCGATTCGAACTGCCGCGATTGATCTGGGGTACTTGAGACTCTTGTCGACTGTTGTGGTCAGATTGGGGGAGAAAATGACCCCGTTGGGCGTTTTTGGGCGCATCACTTCTCGGCCGACGCCCAAACCGTCACAATCAGTCGGGGTGACACGGAACGCCAAGAGGCGAGCATGAGCCGTTTGGGCAGTTGCAGGAGATGCTGACGACGTCTTTGACATTGTTTGTGTTGCCGACGTCGGTAGGTCGGCCGCTGAGTGCCCGAACAGAGTATGCGGGACGGCTATATCGGAGGTATCGCCCATGTTCGAATGCCCGGTATCAGTGCAATCGGTGGTTGTTGTGGTACGTGTTCGGGTCCCGGTCAGTACCGCTCGGACGCGGAGGGTACGTGGCATAGCAAGAAATGTGCAGAAATGGTGACGTCGAAACCGTGACCAGAGATACTCTGGACCAAGTCTCTGGGAACTGCGGTCTGTGGGAAGCTTCGGCATTGGGCCAGGCCATCAATGGCTGAGGTACGTACCTTGGTGCCGGTGCAGACAATGCACTTGCGATTGGAAGCCGAAAGGGGGAAGCGCTCTCGGATGCCATGGAGTGGGCATCAAGTTACGCGGCACATGTTATTACATTGTTGCCCACCCTTTCCTGACACATTGTCAATTAATTTGAAAGGTCAAGAGGTCTGCTCTCCGCTGCAACCTTACGTCGGCCTCCTCTCATGATCCAAGTTTCTTGACCTTTTAAACTCGACTCGCCATCGACAGAAAACACACATGAAAATCAGCCATCACACGCCAGACCAGACTCGATCAAGAAAAGACAACACACCAGACACCAAATACCACTCAAAATGGCACCCGGAGACACAGTGTTGTTGACCGGTGCCACCGGCCACCTTGGCTGGGCCATTCTTCGTTTCCTACTCGGTGAAGGATATCATGTCCGGTGCGCTGTCCGAAAAGCAGCGGACGAACACACAATCCGAGCTCGACCCGCATTACGCCGCCTGAATCCCGCTTCGAAACTTTCCTTTATCGTCGTGCCAGACATCACGACACCTCGGGCATTTGTAGCGGCCGCCGAAGATGTCGCCTACATCATCCACACAGCGTCTCCTCTACCAAGCAAGCCTGCTCACTGGATCAACACAGATGACGCCCGCGAGACATTCATCAAGCCCGCTGAAGCTGGAACACTCAACATTCTTGACGCAGCAGAGCAAAGCGGGGCCGTGAGACGTGTTGTCTTCACCAGTTCCATCGCGGCAATTGTTCCAAGTTTACAAATGGAGGGCAAAGAAGAGAGAAAACAGCCAGTGCTTCCCGACGACCGGATACCCGTTGATCCAGGCCCATACACATCCGAATTTGCCGCCTACGCAGCCTCCAAATGTCGAGCACTTCAAGTGGCGGAGGAGTACATGAAGAACGAGCGGCCACCCTTTGACGCCGTCTACATACATCCCGGTTTCGTGCTGGGGGCTAACACGGCAGCGACTACGGAGAAGCAAGCGATGAGGGGCACAAACTTCATGTTGGCAGCCCTACTCCAAGGCCACAGCGAGGGGGCATACGCGGGGGTGTCGGTGCATGTCGAAGACGCGGCACGGGTCCATGTTGAGGCTCTAAGTCCCAAGATTCTTGGGAATCAGAGCTTCATCTTGGGCGAGCAGATACGGTGGACCGACGCCATCGACATTGCCGAGGAAGCATTCCCGGAGCTATTCGCGAGTAAGCTATTGACGACCAGTGGCTATTACCAGACAGTCAGTATACCCATCGACACCAGCCTGACGACGGACACATTTGGAATGGATTTCATCAGCTTTGCCGACCAGGTGAAGAGCGTGGTCCAGCATTGGGCCAAAGTACGCCAACCTCACGGGGTGCCCTCTTCAACTGTTTCAAGTCCTCCCACCGAATCACTGGACTGGGAGAGCGCAGAGACAGCCGAAGAAGAGTCGCCCATTGCGTACAGCCCAAGTCCAAGCAGCGAAGACAAATCGGCCACCCCAGACGTGCATCTTTCTCTGCCGACTGAGGTCGCGGGGTTGGAGGAGCACGACTACGGCACAGCAGGGGCCATATCACCTGCCACAGAAGAAGAGACATGGGAGGGAATCGTCCAGCGGCACATCATTCCGTCGGAGGCTTTTCCTTCTAGCGTATCGGGCGACGAGGAGGGACCGGCAATTTATTATGATTCGGATGCCGGGCAGGACTCGGAAATTCACGAGGATAGTGAGGTTGTTCACATCGCGCAGGAAGTTGAGGAGCGTCCTTCTGTGCATGAGAGCGGCGCGGAGAAGACAAGTTGAAGTGAGGAGATGTCATGTCGGAGAAGAGTCGAAGACAATTTGATGGTGGTGGAAATCGCGTTGGAGGGGCACATCCGGCAGGCAATCGTTAGAAGCATGAAAAGCGGGGCAATGGAGGTCGACTCCCGTTTAGAAAATATTGAGATACCCAGGCATGCCTGGTACCCGAACATGGGTGACCAGGCAGAATAGTTTTGCATATAAGTTTCGTATATCGAACTTTTAATACAGAGGATTATATCGCTGATATTGATTCATCATGTTACTTTGCGTCATACGTAGGCGTCATAGGCGCCAAAGTGCAGCAAAATCGAACTCGGAAATCACATACGCTTTCTGTGCAACAACCCCTTCACTTGCATGCTCTCAACTAATTGTCCCAGGTAGCAATGCTTTCAACGAGGCTTATCGCATTTACGGGGGACAGCACCGATAAGATCGATCACTGTAGGATGCCTGTTGCTCAGTGCCACAGCAGTCAACATCCACAGCTTGTAGCGAGCAACCTCCAAACATCCTCCAAACAACAACCTCGTGCTGTCGTCACACTGTCATCACCGTCTTTCCATTTTCTGCTGTCCTTTCTCCCACGGCAACACTGGATTAGAATCGCGACCATGGCTGGCCTTGGCGGGCTCAACTTCGACGCCTCCCAACTCAACAAGGCTACCGCCGCCGATTACTCGTCCTCGGATTCGGACGCGGACGACAACGACGAGTTCCAAGTGCCATCGCGCAATCCCCACGACAACGAATTCGGCGATTTCAACCCACGAAAGAGACGTAGAACCGGTCGCGACGCAAAGGAGGCCGCTGCCCTCGGTATCTTTGGCTCCGAAAGCGAAGACGAGGGTCCTCGATGGAAGCGCAAAAACCTCCGCACGAAGGGCGTCAGCTTTGTCTCGTCAGCCAACAACAAGCCAGCCAACTCGGACGAGGATGAAGATGATATCGATGACGAAGAGGACGAGGATGACGAATACGACGCGAGACCATCCATGAAGGCTGCCCATGCAGAGGATGACGAGGAGGACGAAGAGGAAGAGGAAGAGTCGCGAGGCGTTGGTCTGGGCTTCAAAGGTGCTGCCGCTGCAGCTACAGGTCAAGGACTGGGATGGGTACCCCCAACACAACAACAGAAAGCGAAGAGCCCGCCACGACAACAATCCTTTGTCAAGTCCACAATCAACACCTCGAACCCTCTCGGTCCAGGATTCACCCCAACCTCGGCCAAAGCCCCGACGCTCCTCGCAAAAGACGATGACGAACCTCCCACGCGCCGCGTCGCCCTACCTAGCGCCTTTGCTCAGGCAAAAGGTGGCAAGACAAAAACCAACAAGATGTCCTTCGCTGCCCGCATGATGGCCAAGATGGGCTACCAAGAGGGCACGGGTCTCGGTAAAGAAGGCCAGGGACGCAACGTCATTATCGAGGCCAACCTTCGGCCTCAGGGTGCCGGTCTGGGCGCTGTCAGGGAAAAGACGCAACAAGAACGAGAAGAGGAGAAGCGACAGGCACGTCTGCGTGGGGAAGAGCTGGTAGACTCGGAAGAGGAGGAGAAAAAGAAGAAGGCGGCTCGCAAAAAGAAGGCTTTGGCTGGCGGACTCGGAAGTGGTACGGCCAGCGCTGGCAGCACACCGCGACCCAAGAAGCCCAAGTATATGACCATGGATGAGGTCAAGAAGGTTGCCCCGGGGCTGAACATACCCGATGCATTTACTCCCATTCTGGACATGACAGGGCCTGGCAAGAAGATGCTTACGACGTCCTCTGGTCTGATGACACCGACCGGGACCGCTACCCCTGCGGAGTCGACAGAGGCGGCCGAATCTCGAAAACTCGTTAGACGGGCCCAGAATGACTTTATGGCGATTCTGGAAGAATGGCAGAGCCTCCAGGAGCGCAAGGCATACGCCGAATTGCAACTTAAGCAAGAGCAGCAGGAGCTGGACGAGCTCACGGCCAGTCTACAAGCGAACAGGGCCATCACGGGTCTTTRCGAAGTGCTCTCTATCCCCGTCGAGAGCGGCGAGTTCGACAAAAAGGCGGACCTCGACTACAAGTTGCGACGCACAATGTCTGGTCTACTGAGCGCTTCCAACTCTTTTTCTGATGCCATGCTGCCACAGATCAAGGACGAGGTCGCATTACTTGCCGTTGCCGCCATCTATCCTGCCCTCAGGGAGTACCTACAGATCTGGGAACCACTCGAGGATCCCAAGCCAAGCTTTGTCGACGGCCTTGTGTCCATCCGAAAGCTACTCGGCCGCGACCAGAAGACCAAGCATACCCACCGCCGGGCCACAGCAACCCCCTATGAGACCATGATGTACCAGCTCTGGCTTCCCGCTGTGGCAAGTGCTGTAAGGATATGGGACCTCCGTGAGCCCGACCAACTCATCGCCGTCTTCGAAGCCTGGGACGGGCTAATCCCCACCTTCATCCGGTCCCAGCTCCTCCAAGACATCGTTCGCAAACTCGAAGAAGCCGTCCAGAAGTGGCACCCCAAAAAGAAGAGCAGCACATCCAATCTCCCGCACGGGTGGATCTTTCCCTGGCTCCCCTACCTACCTTCCACCCACCTCGACCCCAAGAGCTCGACCGGTCTCGTGGCCGACGTCAAGCGCAAATTCCGCCAGCTCATTGACGTCTGGGAATTCAACCGCGGCGTGATCCCCGGCCTCAAACAATGGAAGGAAGTCCTCCGCCCTCACCGGGGTTCCGACCAATGGGGTCCGCTGGTGATGAACCACCTCCTCCCCAGCATGGCGCGGTACATGCGCAAGAACTTCCGCGTCGACCCGCGCGACCAGGAGCCGTACATGGACATGCTCGAGGGCTTATTCAAATGGCTCGAGGTCATCCGCCCGTCCATGGTCGGCGAGGTCATCGTCGCCGAGGTGTTCCCCATGTGGCATGACGCGCTGTATCAGTGGTTACTCCTCGACACGGCGAATTACGAGCAGATCGGTCAGTGGTTCGAGTGGTGGCAGGATCAGGTGTTCCCGGAGGAAATCAAGTCGCTCCCGTCCATCACGGCCGAGTTCGAGAAGGGCATGAAGATGATTGAGCGCGCTCTGGATCTGGGCGATCGCGCGAAGACGGAGCTCAAGGCTCCTGAACGAGGGCCCGCTTTGCCTTCGTCCAAGTCGTCATCGTCTCGGCACGAGCGTGAACATCGTCATCGTGAGAAACATCGCGAGCCGCGCCAGCCAGAACCGGCAGAAGCGGACAAGAAGCAACCGGAGGAAGTCACGTTCAGACATGCGCTGGAGGATTGGTGCCAGGAGAATGACTTGCAGTTTATCCCCGAGCGCAAGAAGATGCATGCGGATGGGCCTTATTACCGGATCACGGCCAGGGGAGACGGTAAAGGTGGTGTGTTGGTTCGGTTCAAGGGCGATGTCCTGTTTGTGGAGGTTAAGGGGCAGGATGCGCTTAAGATCCATAGAGAACCGCAGAGTGGGTGGGAGGCCCTTTTGGAGTTGGTTTTGTAGGGGTAGGGGTCTGGGTCTGGCACGACAGGGTAGATTGAGAAAGTTGATATCAATTTGCATTTTGAGAGCAGTTGCTTTTGTGGTCACTAATACTCATGTTTGTTGTTTGACTTTTGATGTTGGGATTTGAAGCTCGCTGTGAGGGAAGTTAAAGGGGCTTGGCGGTGTTTCCGTTCGTTCCGCGTGAACTTCCCCCAAACGCGTTTGTTTGCTGACGAGATCTTCGTCCTTAGTTTAACTTCGCTGTTCCAGTATTTCGACCACTCTTATCACGTCTTGTCAGCGAGGATCGGGAAGTTTGGGAAACACACAGAGGCAGTCAGCATTTCCACTCCAATGCCTGGCTTTTCTCCGCTCCATCATTGTCAAGTTGTCGCCTGTCACGGCAGAGGCTGAAGACCGCCAAGATCACCATTGCCAGCAACGCCCACGCCCAGCGTCCAAGCCCACTGAGTCCACTGGACTGAACCCACACAGGCACCAGTCCACTGGGGGCAGCGACCACCACCTGGATTCGGGTATTCACGACACCGCCCACTTCCATCGTCGCTTTTCAAGCCCACTCCGTCACATCCGATTTATCCGCTTCAGCCATCAGAAATACGATGACTTCATCCAGTCTCGGTTCATCCAGTCTCAGAAGCTCCAGAATGAGGGATGGTCATTTTCACTCTCGATAACTGATGAGGCTCTTACAATACGGGCAAGTTAAGGAGTTGCGAGATAACATTCGCTTTCGGTTCAAAGAGCGATGATGCCGGTACCCAACAAGCGCGGTATCCCGCCTACGCCGCCTGGCTGCATTGTCCCAACGACAATCCCAACAGCCACTTCAAAGCCAAGCCGATTACGCCCAGGAAATGCTGCCGTGCCCCCTTGTTTGCTTTCAAACTGCAGCCTGCGGCGGGAGAAGTGTTCATTTGGCTTTGGTTTTCGATGGTTTTTGAGTGGCTGTTTCGGACTGTTTTGGGCTTTTCGGGCTGTGTGATTGAAGGATCGGGTTATTGTAACGCTGCTGGCCAGGGGCCCAGCACACATCGTAACATCCCAGCACATCGTTACGGGCTAGAGGCATCGTGCGAATTCTATTCCTGGCTTCGCTACAGTGGGGACCGTAGACGCTAAGCTCCATAGGAGGTAGGGCTGATGCTGGCGACTGGCGTGGTTGGCGGCGGCGTGGATCCTGTTGCATCCTGTTAAAAGCTCGCTTTGTCCCGCCTGTTTTCGCGAAAGTCGGGAGAGAGTGACGGTGTGGACGTTTACTTTGTCTAGTTTTGTTTTCCGTCTCTGTCTCTTTTTTCCTGATCCTGATCCTGATCAACAACAACGATGGTCGGGTTCAAAAATGTTGCGCTCTTCGCGGCGTCGATCATCCTCCCCGTATCAATATGGGCCGCTCCCATCATCGAAGTCGAGACGAAGCCGATCCCCGGAAAGTACATCGTGCTGCTCAAAGAACATGCCGATCTCGAAGGTCACCTCAGCTGGGCGAAGGATGTGCACGCCAGGAGTCTGTCACGCCGAGACACTGCTGGTGTTCACAAGGCGTGGAGTGTAGGAAGCAAGTTCAAGGCGTATGCTGGAGAATTCGATGAGGAGACTTTGAAGATCATTCAGCGGGATGAGAACGTATGTCTCACTGAGCTGTCTACATCCCCTGAATGACGACTCTAACAGCAAACCACAGGTCCAAACCATCGAACCCGACAACAGCTGGCGCCTCTACAAGGGCAACGACAACGTCATCTCCAACTCTGCCGACACCTCAATCATCACCCAAAAGCAAGCGCCCTGGGGCCTGGGCTACCTCTCCCACAAGGGCGAGTCCTCTTCCGATTATGTGTACAACTCCACCGCCGGCGCCGGCACCTACGCTTACGTGGTCGACACCGGATGTTGGAAAGACCACGCCGACTTCGAGGGCCGTGTGCATCTCGGCTACAACGCCTATCCCAACTCGCCATTTATCGACATGGACGGCCACGGCACGCACGTTACCGGCACGATTGCGGGCAGGAAGTACGGAGTGGCTAAGAATGCGACGGTTATTTGCGTCAAGGTGTTTCATGGCGGCGGCGTACGTTTTTCCCCCCTCCCCATCCTGTTTCTGCCTCCCCCTTTCTAACATAACCATCGCAGTCCGCCAACACCATAGTAATGGACGGTTTCGAATGGGCCGTCAAAGACATCATCGCCAAAAAGCGCCAACGTACCTCCGTAATCAACATGTCCCTCGGCTGCGACCGCTCCGAAGCCTTCAACGCCATCGTCGACGCCGCCTTCGACGAAGGGATCCTTACCGTCGTGGCCGCGGGGAACGAGAACCAACCAGCCGCCATGGTTTCGCCCGCCTCTTCCATCCGCGCTTTCAGCGTGGGCGCCATCGACAGCAAGAACACCCGTGCTTATTTCTCCAACTTTGGCGCTATCGTGGACATTTTCGCTCCGGGCGTGGATATCGTGTCCAGTTACATTGGCAAGAAGGAGGGCGATAATAATCGCACGATGACGATGAGTGGGACTAGTATGGCTAGTCCCCATGTGGCGGGCCTGGCGCTGTACTTGAAGAGTCTGGATCCGGAGACGTATGGGGATAGTTTGGGGGCGCATAGCGGGTTGAGGGCGTTGGGTGTTGCGGGGAAGGTGTGGGATGCGGGCGAGATGAGTCCGAATTTGGTGGCTTATAATGGGATTAAGGGATGAGAGAGAGGTGTGAGTGAGGAGCCACGAGAGCGATGAGGATGGGAGGCGGGCATTAGGTGAAAGTGGCGATAGAGATGATGGCTGTGGGAAGTTTCGAGTTGCATAGCATCGGCGTTTTGGCTTGATTCGTTTCGATAAGAAGCCTCTGTTCATGTATCGAGTTTTGATGTCGCTACATCCTTTTTGGATAAGAATTGGGTATATATCGCTTTTACCTCTTGATCCTATCATGGAATCTCTCGTGGTGAACTGGTCTGTTATCGATGAGTAGCATCTCATCCACTGACTCAGGCACCTCGAAAAACTGACCCCATGGGCTTTGGCGACTAGCTACGACTCTCATACCTACAACCCTGGCTGTTAGTACTAAAAGTTCGCTGGGTATTATTGTTCAAGCGCTGTCATCTCTGAGACCGGCTTGAATGCTTGATACCTGCTCGTCCATATCTTCCAAGGCATATGCGGTTTACCCTTCTTCGCAACGCATGCTATTGTATGCGATGAAGGCAGATCAAACAGTGCGCGTCTCACCTCGCTGATGAAGAAATGCAATCAACGCATGAAACTGAGATTGATATGTGTTTGAACGAAAGCTTCCGGCCTTCATAACTTTCTCCAAAACAGACCCTAGACACACCGTGTGCGTTCCCTCCCCTGCATATCCCCGCCAGAGTCGCCCACTCATTTCCCCTGAAAGTGTAACAAAGTTCCTGGGTGTGTGTATGTGTGTTCGTTCGATGGTAAAATAGCCGCGCTGCTTCTGCTTCGGCAGTCCGCATCCCGCGGCCTGCCCGCTCCTAAGATGTCTGTCGTTTCCGTAGTGTGTGCTTTCGCTCTTGTGTTCGATATCGTTCGCTAATTTGGTGTGTAGTCTGTTACCACTTGAAATGACTGAAGTAAATCGCCCGTGGTGTGCGTCGCTTTCGCAAGCTCAGCTTTCCTATTTCATGATCTGGGCAAATTCGGTATCTGCATGTGAAGGCGGGAGGTTAGCACAAAGGACCCTTCCCGCTTCCCATCTTCCTCCAACAGCCTAGGGGCCAACACAACACAACACAACAAAACACAACACAACACCACACCCCACCCCCGCCTCCTCTGCATCCCCAACCCAAAAAGAACGGAACAACTGAAAAGAAGAAGAAAACTCACAATCAATCTGCCCATCCCCATTCTTATCCGCCAACTTGATCATCTCATCCACATCCGCATCCGTCATATCCTCACCTAGACTCTTCAGTACAGCCCTGAGCTCCTCCGTCGAAATGGTACCAGACCCGTCCTTATCAAACACCTTGAACGCCTCCAGCAGCTCCTTCTCGGTATCGGTTTCCTTAACGGACTGCGACATGAGGTTGAGGAACTCTTCAAAGTTGATCACCCCGTCCTTGTTGATGTCGGCCTCGTTGACCAGGTCCTCGAGCTCCGACTTGGAGGGGTTGAGACCCATCTCGCGCATGACGACGCCGAGTTCCTCCGCGGTGATGTCGCCCGTGTGGTCCTTGTCGAAGAGGTCGAAGACTTCGCGGAATTGGGCGATTTGGTCGGGGGTGAGGGTGGGGTGTTTGGGGGACKGGGGGTAGGTGGGTTAGTCGGGTGTTGGGATATCATGGCTGTTGGCGGATGTTTGCTGGTTTGGGTTGGGTTGGGTTGTTGGTGTTGGTAATTGATGTGAACTGCACTCACCATGTTTGCGGTTGCTGCTGCTGCGTATGACGGTGTTCGGTGGGGTACTGGTTGGTGTCCGGGTGTCCGTGTCGGCGCCCGGTCTGCGCGGCGGTGCTTCTGTGAGGTGATAGATGCGATGAATGATCAAGGAATCGGCGAGCTGATGCTTGTTCTGTTGGATGAGAAGCGTGATTGATATTTGGATGAAGGAGGAGGACTGGAGTTGAGGGGTCACGGTGAGAGTGATAGAGGGGTGCTGATCTGGGCCCAAGCTCAGCTCCAGAGGGAACCCAATTCAGGCTCCAGCGGGCTGGTATCGCTATCAGCGGGAGCCTATCAGAGGGGCGCCTGAGCTGAATGGTGGGGTACAATCCTGCCGCGGCCGGCAAAGCCCTGCGCTGCCTGCCCGTGGCTGCCTGTGCCTGCCCACTGGTTCTTCACGTTGCACAGCGCTTTCTCCTCATGATCATCCATTTTCTTGTAGGATGTCGAATACCTATACAAGTAGGGGGTCCAGAGCTGCCATTACTCCATCACCTCGATGGAGCTCCAATTTTTGGGTGTTTGGCGTAGTGATCAGTATCTGACATAGGACTGATTTCAGAGAAGATTTGCAGCCGTTTTCTCATTGACTCCAAATCTTTCTCCAATATTAATTCCTGAAATTTTCTCATGGTCTTTCCATTCGTTGGTTCAGCACTGCGAACCTTAGCCGACGGTCATAACTTCTCTGTCCGGATTATCGCAATCCGCCAGATCTCGCCGTCCATACGCTGGGCTTCTCGGTCGCACCTAGCCCTAACCCTCTAAGCCTGGCCAATACCCCTTGCTTCAACAAGTGTCGCCATTGCTAGCTGATGGTGTAAGACGGGCTCCACTTTTGACGACCACCGTTGGAATCATCGGTCTTCAACAGGACCCGCCCGACCAACATTCGCAAACGTCCCATTCTGTCCTTCGTTATTTTACCTTACTCTATGTTTTTCACCATAATCTTACAACCATCTTGCTGTTTTCTGTTTCTTTAACCGCCTCAACGACTGCGTCAACATGGACGCTTTTTGTGATTGGTTCCCATTTGCCGTTGGACGGATTGAGGCATCAAGGACGAGATAATTGGCCGAGTCGTGGGCCTCTTGCAGCAGACGAGGTGACAAAATAATTTGTTTTCGAGATCGTTCTGCTAGCACCAGATGTTGAAAATGATGTGTTCATCCCATCTTGAGATCTTGCAAGAAAATCTGCCAACTTCAACTGGAGGTGACGCTCCATCATTGCGTCTCGAACCTCAGGGCTCAGGTTCCCTTTTTTTTTCCTTACCATCATAGTTTACAAAGGCCGCAGAGTCGAAGCCATGGCGCCACAAACGCCCACAAAACATGTATCCCACCAGATTCAGAAGAAGCCAGAAACAACGCCGCCGCCGCCGCCGCCGAGCCAAGCTCACCTACCCACACCGTCGCCCTCACCCCTTAGCCACACACGCAAACAGCAACGCCACCACCACGTCCGTTTCAACCTCGCGGCCGTATCCAACTCATTCCCACAGACTTCTCAGTCCCGCATCCAAATCTCGTCGGACAAACCCAGCCAATCCAAGTCTTCCGATTCACCGACCTCTTTACCTTTAGCATCCGAGGTCTCCTACACCGCATCATTCTCATGCCCCGCCAACCTCTCAGGCCCGTTAACACCCCCAAGGTCAGAACAAAGACCATCGCCAAAGTTCATAGGGGAATCAGTATCATCATCACCATCATCGTCGGAGTCAACGACTCGCAAAGAGGGAACAGATCAAGGCCCACCCTGTAACAACTGCCACCAGCCCTCGACGCTCTGCACCGTTGGTCCACTTAATCTGAAGGGCAACGCGGGGAGGAAGTACTTCGCTTGTAGGCGGTGTCCGTATGGGTTGGCGTGGGTGGGGTGGGCTGATAATCCTCTGGCTGAAGTTGTTGATGGGAATGGTGATGCTGTTGGTGCCGGTAGTAGATCTGGCGGCAGTGGTGGTGTTGATGATGGGAGTCATGACACCCAAGACGGAAGCGGAAAGGGCTCACTCATCAGCCTTGATAGAGGGAGCAGATGGGGTGTTTCAAATCCTGAGAGTCAAGAAGCCGATCACAGGCCCAGCTGTTGCTGTGGTGAGAGGATGAAGCTGGAGTATGTCGACTTTGGTTGGGATGTCACTTTCGGCTCCGCTTCTGAGGAAAGGAAGAAGTGGTTCTGGACTTGTGCGTATGGTGGTTGTGGGAAGTTCGTATGGATTGAGGATACTGGTTGCTCCGCAACTCATGGTGGAAGCGGGGGCGAGAAGAGGACGAGAAACTCGGTGAGAATTTTATGGTGACGGTGCTGCACCCGCCCAGTTGACGTTTGGTGACCAATAGCGTTTCATGCCGAGGCGGATGTCGTGGCTTCTGGTTTCGAAGCGGGCGTTGCATCCTTCTCAGCGAGGGAAGTGGTGGTGTTCTCGGTTGGCGAGTTGCCTTTCTCGATGTCCTTGTTTGAACGAGGCCGGAGTTTCTTCAAGAGGGTCATAGGGTTTCTGCTTTTCGGCGTCTCTGTGGCGGTGCTGTTCTGTTTCTCATCCGGTGTGGACAGCGGCTTATGGTCCGAGTCTCGCGCTGGAGCGGATGAGTCTGTAAGTGTTATGAGTGTGAGAAGCTCGAATTGATCCACATCGTGTCTAAAGCCGAACGTACCTGTAGGTGATCCTTTACCGGTTTTCTGGGACCATGTCGCCCATACCTGAGGTACCCGCTTGACCCAGACGTACACGATTTGATAGACATGGAAGAAGAGAAATCCCAAAACAAGCCACTCGCTTGGCTTGATATCAGTTTTCTCATCTGCTCCAATGCTTCTCTCGAGGTCCTCGGCAAGCTGACGCCACGACGGATCTATATGTCTCTCCATACGAGCTATCAGCGGCCTTCTGGCGAGTGAGAATATTATCATCCAGGCCTTGCGAAACGAGCGAACTGTAACCTCCAAGTTTGTTACCGCCAGACAAGTGACCAGACAAACGATAACGGTCACCCAGATCAACTTGCCGGTGTTCAGAGAAAACCGTAGAAGTGTTTGGGGCATGAGTATCATCGGTCAGCTAGTTCGCGGCGTGAGGGTCCATGTCTTGGTTCTAGCACGACGAAGCTGTGCCGTTTTTAGAGATTTCTGATATATTTCTATTGAAAACGATGTAGATCCCGTTCTAATCGCGCAACCGCCCTATAAAGCACGTTAATATGGATTCGACCAAGGTCGTTCATGAAATCCCTTCTTACACTTCCAATATGGGACTCTGGTTCTCTGTCGGGGTCTGTGATGAGGTTTGTGTGTTAGACGCAGGCAGCTCATACGAGGTCTTGTAGTCTTGTACTGTTCCGCGCAGCACTACCTAAGAAAGGAACTACACGAAGTGTATGGTGTGGTTGGACAAAGTTTAACTTACTACTATCTGCTCTGTGACTTTCATCTCACCAGATTTCTGATCTTCGGGTATTAGGCTCGGCCTTCCTAGGCTTCTTCCCCATCTTTCTCTGCTTTTAGCAAGCATATTCCTCGTCCATTCCGTCTGCGCTTTGTGTTCCTCTGCATGATCACGTTGAGGAATTTCCGCGGGTTTTTCTTTTCGGCTCTGTAAGCTGTGGTAGATGCTCGTAAGCCAGTACCCTTGAGGATCTTCCGCGGGTTTTTCGTTTTCTTCAAGGCGTTCTTGTTTCGTTTCGCGGAGGCTCTTAAAGCTGCGGTAGATGGTCGTACACCAGTACCCAAAGATGAGCCACTCGCTTGGCTTTGCGTCCTCCCTGCTCAATGGTACCTTTGACATTTCCTCGCCGAGGAATCTCCACCGCGTATCCCTCTCCTCCATCATCTTCTTTACAAGACGCTGCCTAGGTGTGTTAAATAGCAGTGAAACACCGCGTTGGAGGGCATGGACGGTTGTCTCAAGGTTCGCAACCACCGCATAGGTTGCCAGCCCGATGCAAATGGTGACAATGACGAGGTTGGTGGCGTTGTAGTCTTCATTGATACTCCACATCGACATGCAAAAGCCCAGCGGCAGGTAGAAGATGCTGACGAAGGTCAATAGCTTGATATATTGGCTCAGTCTCGTTGCTTCCCGGGTCTCGATGGCACTGCTGGTATTGAAAAGTTAAGTCTCGGATTAGTGAAATGCCGCATTGAGTTACGGTGTGTAGATAGTGTTCAATGAAGGGGAGATCCAGATGTCCGACATGTGATGCTTGCGAGAGAAAGTCTTCTTCAGTGCGTGAGCAGGGACACTTTTACTTACCCCGTCTCTGTACTCGATGATCTTCTGTCTCCTAGATTCGAATTCCTGTCGAGTATTCTTTAAGCTTTGGATCCGTAAAAGCATCGAAGCATGAAGGTCATCAACGAATTTGTCGCCAATGCGTAGCTTTCCTTTGGCTTTGGCCTGCTTGTCCACTAGGTTCTGTTCGCTTCTGCGAATATCCCATTTGTGCTCCTCCCAAAATCTCTAAAACCGTTCGATCGTAACGTTGATATCCTGGATAAATCTGCCAAGACAGTGGATGGCCCAGAAGTAGAGCCTTGATCGCGAGAAGTGTCTATCGTCAAAGAGAAGGCTGTCGTGTTGCTCCGGATTGAATATGAGCTCACGCTTGACATCAAGACGATCGAAATAAGGATCAAGTTCTACCCATTCCTTTGCCGCGCGGCTCAAGGCGCGGTCAATAAACTCCAATATCCCAGTTCGCAAACTGACTGATGAGTTCCAAAAGGTATCCCCGGTTTCCTCTGGAAGGACATAAAATTCAGGCGGAGGCAGAACGAGCATGGTCCAGTATGGCCCAGACCCTGCCGCAGTGTCAGCCGTATCGAAGTTTGAACAGTATATCGTGACACTGAATGATTGACGGCTGAGAAAGTACCCTTCTTCTACATATAGAGGGCCGTATCCCCAGCAAGATTTGTAAGGTTTTGGAGACACGCGATACCACGAGATATGAAACGTGTCCCATTGTSCGTTCGCGGTGATCGCAGTCCCCCAAAGAGGGTCAGCTTTCAGGTGTTGTGTGACAGCCAGCTCCAGATGACCTGCTAGCGAGAGGCCTGTTTCTTGAAATTCAAGGTCCATTCCAGGCGCAGAATTGGAAAAGAGGAAGTGGACGAAATTGTGAGCCTCGTCAGGCCCGTCAATGCGCTCCAGTCCATTGACGTCTATTTTGCGATACCAGGGCCTGAAGGAAGGGGCTAAATTAGTAGTGGACTTCTCTTGGTCTCGTTAATAATCTTCCGCCGGTCCTGCTGTTCTTCGTCCATGTCCTTTTCGTCGAGCGTCAGAACGTACCTAGTTGTTTKGGGGTTGTTATCAAGGTGCCCGGGCGCAGATACACCGTCACCAAGCCATTTCCGGGCACGTGCAGCCCAATCGCTGGCATACCAATGTTCTCGGGTCGTCAGTAACTTGAAAAACTCCAGGTATATGTCTTCGAGAATCAACTTGTAATATCTGTCAATGCGCCGGTGCTCATTGTAACGGTGCCATCGAATGGAGTCGTATGTAACGGGGTACAGGTCAAACAGTTTATCTCTGTCACTCCACATCATATCTGACGGGTAGTAGCAGAAGTGGTCACCATAAGCGTCATAATCCCATATTATGAAAGTCCCAGCAGCCTTGTGTAAGTTTTCCAGAAACTGAGTTACCTTAATGAGGTACTCATCCAGTTCACCCGTGCTTCTCATGCGCCGGAGCGACAGCGGCTCAAAGCCAAGGGGAAGCCTTGCGTCTGTGGGTACAGAATACAAGTTGTTCAAAACGTCTATTATAATGTCAGCATAATCCCCGAGTCCCATGCTTTCTGAGCTGCCGTCGCTTGGGTTTTTCCAAGCCTTTACTCGACCTGTCATGCTAAAGGAATAGGGCACATGAAAATATTCTGGCCAGCTCTGTCCCAGATATTCACCAGGCTGGTGCAGTAGAGAGTCGAGAGGTCGCGGTGTTGTGAACAAGTGATCATCGATGTGATACCCCTTTTGTTCTTTTTTGAGACGCAGTACGTAACTGTCCCGCAGTTCCCATTCTGGACGCACTTCCCATTTTGGTATGAGATCGGGTTCTGCTTTGGCATAGAGAGGGGGTGTTGTTTCTCCAGGGAGTCCAAGATGTTCCAGTTTACCACCTGCCCAACGCCAGAGTTAGATCAGAGCTTGATCGATACGTAGGAGTAGGAAACTAAGGTACTTACTGYCCTGATGGGCCTTGGCTTCAACGTCCGGAGGCTTTGGTGCGTCCTTGTTCTTCGGTTGCACAGCGGCCGACCTCTTTCCCGCTTCCTTCTGAATTCTGATTTAGTTCTAGAAGCGCTTGGAGCAGCAACAAGTTTGTCTTCAAGTGCTCGGTTTGTGCAGCTAGGGTGTCCTTGATGTCTTGGAGAGCATTGACGAGCTCCGCGGCGTGGTCTGTTGACATTTCCAGTGTGTGTTTGAGATGATGAGTTCCTGGATTCGGACATGAGGCAAAGATTTCACGAAGAGAAGTTCATGCCTGGAGGAGGATGAGCTGCGAGCTGCTGCACTTTCTCAAGTTGCATGCCTTCCTCGGCGTCATGAGTGTTGCAGTGAAAGTGCGTATCCAAAGCTGCCCAATCACTGCCATTGGGACGCCTAATAATGGGGCCAATGCAACCTTTTTCAGCGCGATTCTAGTTCATTGGTCACCGACGAGGCCTTTGCAGTTGACGTGCAGCTAACGCAGACGAGGCCGTCAGTTTTGTTCTTGCCACAATGCACATGTCTCGGAGAAGTCACGATCAAGCGACAAGCGGTTGACTGCGATTGCCTTCCCAAGACACGGCAGAAAATAAGTAATGGCGAAAACCGGACAGCACGACTCACGACTMCCAGATACAACCCAAGTTTGAAGGTCACGAAATCGTTCTTGCTAAAAGAAGAATAGATCTCCCCAAAATGTCACTCTCTCAGTCCCTCCCCCGCCTCAACCTCACCGTCAACCCCTCCCTTGCCCGCCCCAGAAGTCAGCCCTACCCCTCACCCCTCATCATCACAATATCATCATCTAAATCTTCTTGACTTTCGGTACTTCCATGTCACCCCCTTAACCTCACCTCGTTCAGGCTCCTGCTTTGTATTAAGAATTGCGTCTGCCCCCTACCATGTTTCCGGTCTTCCCTTCTCCCTCTCTTACTACCCCTTCATCACCAACTCCCATAGTCGACCATCTGTCAGAAAGAGAAGAGAGGCGTAATAAATCCCTGGAAGCCACTTTGGTCTTGAAACGGCGGGGCAGCATAAAACAGTACGTATAGGGAATAGACCGCCTGTGAGCCTCATCAGCCACAGCCGCTTTTCGGCACGGGATGTAACGAGCGACCGTTGTTGGCGCGGCAGTTACCGACATTCCTGTCGTATTGGTTGTACTTTTGACAGAGTAAGACGTCAACTTCTTGACGTCGTGACTGACACTGTGTTGTGATTACCGTTGAGCTTTAATTTGAAGCCCCAACTTGATAATTTCCACCCAAGCTTGCAATGGCTCTCGAGGAGCAACCCAGCATTTGAAGGGAACGCCGGTCATACGGCATACTAGTTCAGAGCCTTACGAATTTCACCGCGAAGTTGACTACTGTGCGGCTTCAGGCGGTGCCTGTTTTGGCTTTCTGTCAGACTCAAGAGACATTACACGAGCGGGACATGGACCATCGAGAGACTTGAAGCATAACGGCAAGACAGCGTTGTGTCAGTTGTTCATGAGAGATGTAAGACTCCCTCCTCCATGCCATGATCACCCATCATACCCTCAACTTCCCACCCTCAATCAACCCTACAAAAGCCAACAACCTATACGCCGTCCCAATGCTCAGCAAGACCAGCACGTTTACCCACAGCCGATCCAGCTCATATCCCGTCACTTGGGAAGCAATTTGGACATCATACAGATACCCAAACGGCTTGACCAACTGCCCAAAGTACAGCTCACCCAACCACACGCCCGGCCCGGCCCTCCACAACCATTCAACATGCCACTCCTTGGCCTTCCTCAAGCTCGGCGCCGCTCCGCTCAGTATGCCGACAATCAAGCTCACCATCGTCGCAAACAGTGGCGCATCCTCCCGTCTCACCACCATACTCACGCAGCTAGCCAGGCCGTAGATGCAATACACATACAACAGGTTGGCCAAGAACGCCGTCCAGAACGGAATGACAGGCACGCTCACCAGAAAGAACGGAGCAGAGAAGTGCAAGCAAGCTAGGGTCATCCTTGGAAGAACACTGATCGTCTTTGCAAGGAAGTATGCCACTCGAGAGTGCCCAGCCTCCGCCTCACGGCGGTACACGAGCATCTCCTCCGAGAAGACCTTGACACCTGGCGCGGCACTGGAGAGGCCAATGGCCAAGGTGATGAGCATTGCCATCTGCGGGGCCGCGGCATAGTCTGCCGAAAGAGACAAGATGTCGTATGGCTTGTTGTACTGACCTCGGAAAAAGGCGCCATTCTTCATCTGTTGGGCGAGACCGAGCAAGAAGCCAGCGAGCGCAGAGAGACCCATTTCGAACCAAAAGTTGGAGCGAGCGCGATATTGCTGAAGAATAGAGCGGGATAGGCATAGCAGAGTTTGTCGCCAACGAGGAGCGCCGCGATGCTTCAGTATGCTGGATAGCTGAGTGTTAGAGATGGACAGGACGGAGATGCGGGCGCTAGCTTTGAGCTTGCTAATAGACATCATAGACGATCGATTGTGGCGGGATGTGTCCGTGTCGCTACTTTCGTTACCGGCAAGGGTGGTGTCGGAGGGGTTTCGGGAGTGAGCAGGTTGCCAAGACCTGTCCTCGTCTTCTTCAGTGAGGATGCTCACTCTGGAACCTTTAGCCCAGTGGGCAATGAGAGCTTCCTTGGATACTTCTCCTTCCTTCTTGTACGACCGACCGTTTCCTGTGATGATGTCGGTAATAACGTCACTGCAGTTGGCACCGGGAGGGAACACAAAACCCATCTGTTCGAAGAAGATCTTGGCTTGACTCTGAGGTCCTTCGTAGATCAGTTGTCCATTCCCCAGGAGGATCATGTCATCCAACATCTCAAAGATCTCCACTCGCGGCTGATGGATGATGACGATAACGGTAATACCGAGTCTTCCAAGAGCCTTGAGAGTGCTCATGATGGAGCTTGCGGAGGTGGCGTCAAGACCGGAGGTTGGCTCGTCCAGGAAGATGGCCATGGGGGCAGCCGCCAACTCCATACCGATGCTCACACGCTTGCGCTGACCACCACTAATGACAGGTTTCCCAACGCTGCCGACCAAGCTATCACGTACGTGGGAGAGTTCCAGACAGTCGATAACGGCATTAACGTGAGTTTCGATGTCGGACTTGCTCCAGGTACGCGGCAACCGAATCCTGGCCGAGTGCATGATGTTCTCATAGACGGTCAGCTCAGGCAAGACAATATCGTCCTGAGGCACGTAGCCAATAAGCTTCTTGTACTGCTTGAGCTTTCCAGGGATGTTGTTGACGGTGACGCTGCCTTTGGTGTACTGCGTCTTGCCCATGAGAACGTTGATGAAGGTTGACTTGCCAGCGCCCGAGCCGCCCATTACTGCAGTAAGGCTTCCGCTGTTGATCGATCCAGTGACATTCTGGAGGATTGGTCTCTTGCTGCTCTTAGGTGCAAAGGTCAGTTGGTTGTAGCCAAACGACAGACCAAACTCGGAAGCAGAAGTGGCTTTGCGCATTGAGTCGACGAAGGCTCTGATAGTAGGCGAGATTTCTGGATCGGGGTTTTGACGGACGGTCTTTCCGCGACGAAGAGGAGGTGCTTGCTCGTATAGCTGATCACCAAGACCCCTAAAGGTGTCTTGACGCTTGGTTCGTCTCAGCAGGGCCATCTCGTAGTCGACCTCCTCGTGTCGTTCTTCTGAGACCTGCTTGTAGCCACCAATGACAGCTACGAAGCTGTTCTGTCGGATGGCTCCGGGAGAGGCGTTGCGGCGTCTCTTGCGGATACCGAGATGGATCATGCCAAGGATGAGCAACACATCAATAACGATGAGAAGGACAATGGGTAGAAGATACCGCTCAAACTGTGAACCTTCTGGGCACCTGCTCCCGACCGCACATGGTGTGGGTGTAGCTGCGCCTGCCTGGCAGTAATGACCAGATGGACACTTGAGAGTGACCATCCCCTTTTCTTCCCGAGGGCAGTACCATCCAGCTTGGCAGACGACGGGCTCAAAAGGACCCATGCCGATGTTAGCGTCATTCAGTTCGCAGGCGATGCCCCCTAGTCTGGCAAGCTGGCATTCGGTGACGGGAGTACAGAACTGTGGCAGTGAGTTGACAGTGTTGTTTGAACCTGTGAGCAGCGTGTCAGCCTTTGCCTACATGTTTAAGAGGAAGAGGTAGAAGAGGGAATGGGACATCCACCTACAAAGGAACCCATCTTTACACCCATGCTCTTGCCAGTCTTCATAGTCCTGTATTTGGATGGGAACTGCTCCGGGTCTCCAACATGGTGCCGCATCGACCGGTGTCTGGTTGGCCTGGATCTCGGCGGCCGCACGATAGAGGGTAGTCGAGAAGAGGGTGTTGTTCTCCGCTGTACAGGCGGTATCCCACACACTGAGACTTTCCTCCGCTATCACCAGTTGTTGCTGATTGTTATCCCATTCGAACCCTTTTGAGGAGTCTGGAGGATACGATGCATCGTAGATGGGGCCTAGAGTGTTGTTGGCTTCGAGCTTGAGACCATCAACATTCTTGGCTTGAAACCACTTTCCTCCCGTATCTGTTATGTTGAACTGGTTTCCGACACACTGCCACCATACTGTGTCGCCCTTTACGGGTTCTGGTCGAAGTTGGCAAAGACAGGCCTCTGTGTCGAGGAAGCGTGGACCATCAACAGCGTCCACTGGGAAGAAAGGGTCTTGAAGTGCTCCGCTGCGAATACTAGAGTCGAGCATGGAAAAGAGCTCGATTTCGGTGGGTGTCGTCTTGTCGTCAACCACGTCTTGTGGTATTTCTTGGGGTATGTCTTGAACCATTGTTGGTTCCGGTGGCCTGTCTCGGGAACTGTTCGTCTGAGTTTCCGTTGAGGCAAGAAACGGTGCTTTTGCTGTAGACCAGAAGGCCTTCGCACAAGATCATGACGAGTTTTGTACTCTGCGGAGTGGAGTTGGTGTGCCGTGATATACAACGCAAACACTTGATCATGGTACCAAAGACAAGCACACGCTTTTTCCTCTCCAATGCTGGTGTGCCAGGTGTCTCCATCTCCGGGGTTTTGGTGTCAAAGGATTTCCCCGGTCAGCACTAAGGACAAGCCTCTGTGCCCATCAGGGTGATGACCTGAGGCTCAGTTCCACATCCCCTGCCCACCGCCTTGCGGCTAATCTGGAATCCTGGAATAAACTGGTGAGAAGAAGCAGAGTCCGAGATACAGGGATGCAACGGTGACCGGGTTCAAGCCAATGGACAGGCGTGTCTGTGAACCCCCGAGGACAGCGCGGCGCAGTACACGGGTAGGGCTCTGAGTCCCTAGCGAACCGCTGGGAGTTTTGCAGGGCTCGCAGGCACCAAAATTACCATCCTTATAGGGCTCGGTAGTCAGCGCCACCCCTGGCAGCGAATTTCCGGAACCCCAAGCCTAATCCGACGTCAAAGTCCGACCTCGTCGGTGGCTTGTTCATGGTGATCTGCACCGGGCGAAGGCAGAAGAATTATTCGATCCACCAGAGCATGGGTTGGGTTAGCCACTGGGCCATTCTATGTTGAGCCAGGCGGCAGATTTCGATGGATTGTTTGCGGGAGCGGTGGAAGACAGGTCGAAACCCGGGACAGGATGGTTTTGACGGCGTCCTGTTGCGTCGTCAGTTAGCAGGTCAATCTCGTGGCAGGGAAAATAAGTCAAACGAACGAGCAGACAGAATGCAATTGAGGCCTGGCAGCAGGTACCATCACAATTCCGCTATCCAGAAGGCCTCCCCGGTGGTGCCATTCGTATGGCAATGACGGGACAATCTCGTCTGCTTGTGTCGACCATCGAACTGATCAAGAGCTGGAGCTCCAGGGACATCGCGTGGGGGGCCTCTGGCATGGGGACTTGGGTAACAAAGATATGATGATCTCAATTGGCGTTTTAGGCAAATCTACCTCTAGGTAGACACTGGGAAGAGACAATGTCGAGCATGAATGGCACACAAACCAAGAAGAATGTTCGGCGTAAGATTGAACGGCAAGGCGTTGGGAACGGTTGGATTCCTGTCACGGACGCAGCTGCCCTGCCTGCGATGCTGTAGACAGCGCTTGGGTGCAGCAATTGCAGAGGGCATTTGCGGCAGGCAAAAAGGTGGCAGGAGCAACCGTGCATCGAGTTTGCCAAGTGTTTCCGGCAGGCAAGTCCCACTAACAACCTGAGCCAGCAAGCTCGCAGACGGCTCCAAAACACTCGGAACTCAATGAAACTCGATCGAAAAGCCAGTGGACAACAATTGGCAGGTCAACGGCACAAAGCTGCCGAGTGTCAAAAAAGAATGAGGGAAAGAGAGCAAAAAAATGCAAAAAGATGGGATTGCCAGGAATCGAACCTGGGTCCTCTCGGATCCGTTGTATGTCGAATTGACCACAACGAGAAGTACTGACCACTATACTACAATCCCTATTGGTTGTTGAAAACCAGTCGCAAAACCTCTGCCTATAATGGCGAGTGGGAACCGACTTGGTAACTCGCAGTACCACTTGCTCCTCTTCGTGCATCTTGCGAAATTCGGTCAATGAACACGCAATTGAGGAGGTGCTGCAACACATTTTCGGCAGATCAAAGATTATCAAGGGGTCCTCGTCCCTTGATGGGCTCGCGACGTCTCGAACGTCTTGGTCCTGTGCTTCTTATTGGCCAACCGCAGCACACCTGGACCAGTGGGTACAACCCTCTTTTGAGGAAAGCCTGCATGCCATACTGAGCCAATCTTGCAACATCATTATGCATAATGCCTGATTTATAATGATGTCTTTGATCGCGGTTCACAAGAGCGGCATGTCGACGGAAAGGTGGGAAGAGGGGAAAGTATAAGTACCTCTAGTTGGGGTGAGTGCCCCATGGTTACCGCTCAGCATCGAACTCTCTCTCGTCTTGACTTGCAATCTTGAATCCTCTGTATCGAAGCACTCCCTCCAGTCATCAATTTGATCCAGTGGCATCAAAACCTTGCAACCGTATTCGACATACAACACCACGAGCAATCGTAGAGATAATCACCAACTGAAACTTAACATCATGTCTTCCACCATCAACACCGTCGCTGTCCTCGGTGTAAGTCACCCCCCCTCCAACACCCTTTCTCTCTCCCTTTCTTCCACCACCGTCCATACTCCACAGAATTTTAACCACACCCCTTCCCACCCAAACAGGGCACAGGCAGCCTAGGCACCCACATAGTCCGCGCCCTCCTCGTCGGCGGTTTTTCGGTGACCATCCTCACCCGCCCCAATTCCTCCTCCCCCAAGCCATCCTTCGACCCATACCCCGTCCGCTTCCTCGAAGTCGATTACTCCTCCCCCGACTCTTTGAGGGAAGCTTTCCAAGGCCAAGACGCCGTAGTCTCAGTCCTCGCTACGGCTGCGGTGCAGACGCAAAAGACGATTATCGATGCCGCGATCGAGGCCGGGGTGAAGAGATTCGTGCCGAGCGAGTTTGGGGTTAACACACGCAAGGAGGGGGTGGAGCATACAAAGATTGGGGAGTTGTTGGGGGGGAAGAGGGGGGTGGTTGATTATTTGATTAGTAAAGAGGGGGAGATTAGTTGGACGGGTTTATCAACAGGGCTCTTTTTTGATTCGGTATGTTGGCCCCTTGATACTTTGCCCGGTTTGTTGTCAGTGAGATGGAAAGGACATGACTTGGTGCCCTGGGATGAGGACCTAGAAACTAACAAAACACCTCACCTACACTAGGCCCTATCCAACGGCCTAACCGGCATCGACCCCCGCAACAACACAGCAACCATAATCGACTCCGGCAACGAACCCTGGCCCGCCTCTTTGCGCAGCCACATCGGCCGCGCCGTCTCCGAAATCCTGCGCCATCCGGACATCACGAAAAACCAGTACCTCTCCACCGCATCATTCAACGTGTCGCAGAACCAGCTTCTCAAGATCGTCGAAGAGCTGACGGGCAAGAAGTTGGAGGTTACCCACGTGGATTCCAAGGATATTTTCAAGGCAGGCGAGGAGAAGCTTGCCAGGGGCGATTATTCGGCGTTCGTGGATTTCTTGAAGGTCCATTCTGAGGCGGATGGGGCGGGGAATGCGCTGAAGGAGGAGGAGAGTGCCAATGAGAAGCTGGGACTGCAGACGGAGGATGTGAGGGCTGTGGTTAGGGGATGGTTGGAGGGGGAGGGGTTGTTGGCTGCTTAGAAGGTTAGTGTCCGGTGTCTTGGCTGGTTTCGCATGTGTGGAGGGTACTGTACAAGCCAGTAATTTTCAAGGTAGTGAATTGAGGATTTTCATAGCAATGGTTGGAGCGCAAATGTTGAGTGTCTTCGTGGTGTCTCGTGATGGTGAGTGTGACATTTGAGAGGGGTGATGAAGAAGCGGCCTGCGGCATTTGAAACCGAGTGTAACCCCCGATGACATATTGCATCTAGATCATATCATGTTGACCGACGTATCAACGACCATCATCTCATTCGGAAGCCGCAATAATTTTCTAAGCTATACTAGAAATGACTATACTTCGCTCGAGTTTCTCCCGCTCGTCACTGTATGTTAAAACCATCATCCTCTCCCAACCATCTGTATCTGCCACTTGCTCTGCAGTCTGCAGCCTTCGCTGCTGAATGATACATGCAGAAAGATCGGACACGAACGAAAGTCAACATGAAAACAACCACAATCACTTCTCTCCGCCGGATGTATTCATCAACGAGGCTTGTGCCTTCTGCCTCGCCACAGACGCAAAGTGCTCCCTGGGGCTTATCAAACGGCGTCCTGCTGAGGTCGTTGTTCTCGTCTGAGTACCTGCTGCAGGGCGTCGATGCTTAGGTTCAAGCTGGAAAGACGGCGAGCGAGATCTGGAGGAGATGGAGCTCGATGTCTGCCTTTGCCTTTCTGGTCGTCATCGTCTTCAACAGCATCCTCATCAGAGTTTCTGTGCGCACTCGCCCTGGCTGATGCCGCAAAGTACTCACGCCTCGTCATCACCTCCATGAAGCGGCAGTCGAGCAAGAAGTCCGCCAACATGATTAGTCCGCGGATTTTTTGCGTGTTGCCCAACGGGTGTTCACAAAGAAACTTGTTTTCCTCAGGGATTTGAGCATGCATGTCATCGTCTTCGTGCACCACGTCAATAGCGAAACGCGCAAAAAGCTGAAGGCGATTCACTGTACGGACAAATATCGATTAGTCACCGCGTCATATCCTGGCGAAAGAAAGTCAAACTCACAATGCCCTTCAAGAAACCCAGTCTCATCCTCTTTAATCAGAGCAATCAAAGCACGAGTACCAATGTTGGTTGCTTCGTCCAGTTCTGCCTTACTCAGACGCTGCGCGTAATTTGACCAATCCTTCATATAAGGCTTGTAAAACTCATCAAAACTCCATTCAACGCAGCGCTTGCACCACACCTTGAAGGCATCATCATCCCGGAACCCAAGCGCTTCAGTCACTTCCCGAAATCTCTTCGTAACGTTTATGACTGCGCCTAGGGAGTCCGAGATGAATGCAGATGGTATCATTGGCAAGGGACCGGGCAGCAGCTTTGAAATCGCTCCAGAACGGGTAGAAGCTCTCGATCTTGGACGCGAAGACGATGCCCTCCCACGTCCACGAGATGGTGCGGGGTCATCGCTCGGGGTGAAACCTGAGAATCCGGTAACGGGAGCTGGAATGGTCAATGTGGGACCAGGACCGGGAGGGGGCCCATCAACGAGCATTTGCGGCTTGCTTGAGCTTGCGGCAGTAGCTGTAGCAGCTGCGCTCAGATGGCTCGAGGTTAGGGACATAGATGTCGAACCGGGCAATCTCGAAACTGGTACAGAAGAATGTGTAGTCGGAATTGGTCCTGTACTAATCGAACTGGGAACTGGTGTTGCAATCCGCCCAAGCGGATCACCATTGGGAGGAAAAGGAACTGGTCCACCCTCCGACTCGGTGGCGAGTGTTTTCACACCGACGGGAGATTGTTCAGTTCCGTGAACTGAGGGCGAGGACGGCACGACAGTCTTATCCTGTGACTGATCGACCTCACCAAAGCGAACTCGGTGAGATTCCTCGACGGGCTGTGAAGTTTCTGTCTGCGTATGAGCATCAGCGGGTTGGGGCAACAGGCCTCCAACCACGTTCGAGCTTTCGGTTTGCTCTTGACGACGGCGACATTCAGCCAAGGCGCCCGAGGGTCGTTCAAGCCTGGTCAGAGGAGCGGTCGCGGGAACTGTATGATGCATGGGGTTTTGCTGATGAATGGCTTTTGGAGTCGAAGGGGCGGGACTCCCAATGCTTGGTGCCAGCGAGCCTGACGCCACCGAGGTTGGGGGGAACGGGGTACCCGGACGACCCTTCACTGGGAGGAAATATTTGCAGACCGGTGCCGATGATGCTGCTGATACGACGGAACCTGTAGTTGGACTTGACTTGGCGGTGACTTCTGTGGTTGTTGGCTCGATAGTATTCTTCCCCATGTCGATAAGCCTGCGAATCTCCGACTCCCTCGATGCGAGGGTCTGAACCTGGTGTTGAACATCGGTCTCTGTCAATTTAAGAAACGAAGGAAGACCCGGAGATTCGAGCTGTGCATTCGTCAGCTGCTGGTTGACCTCGCTGATGACGATGAGTTGGTACATATGCACTCACATCTGCTGGCTGGAGGCCCATTCCAAATGCTTGGGCTTCCCTGCGGATGGCCTCGCGAAGGACATGCAACTCTGCCGCTGTTCCACGCGGAGAAGCTGCAGCTGGAGCAGAGGGGTGTCTTTGTCGGGAGGGGTTTTGATCACTCATCTGCGGCTCAGACAAGGAGGAGCGTCTTGAGCGTCTTCTTCCTTCGAAGCGATTCTGATCACTCATCTTGGTGACGGCTTGAGAGAATGATGTTGTGGTTGGTGTTCAAATGATGCAGGGGATATTGCCCAGAAAGGATGCTTTAATGTCCAAAAAGACTGGCGACGGTGATGGAGATGTGTGATTCTGTTGCGGGTGGAAGAGAGAAAAGAAGGAGAACCAAAAGACGAGTAGGACGGGATACTTAAGCAGCTCGAGGCCCCATCCTGGGCCTAGAAAGAGCAATGATAACAGTCGCCATCAACGTATACGAATAGGTAAGAACCAGGCAGTCTATTGCAGATGCAGACCGATATCCGGCCCAGCCCCTTCCCAAGCCTGAAGCCTTGATGCTCCCGACTTGGCCACTCTAAATCAGGTGCAAGCCACTTCCTGACAGTCCATCCAAGCCAAAGACTCCCGATAGCTCAGGTCCACTCCATCCCCAAACATCAGTGAAGTCGGGTGAGAAACACCACCCGGTGTGTTCCTCCCTCCTAGATAAAATAACCAAGTCCCCCTTCCCCTGACGGTTCTTCGTACCTCTAGGCTGTGTTATCTCAGGGAAGGCTCGATGTTTTCGCCGATCGTGGTTCCCCTGCCCTCCGTGTCTACCCGCTTTCCCGAGACGGCTCCCTATCAAAAGGCATTGGGAACTCGAGACCAGCTAGCAGCTACCATGGCTTCCTCATAAACGCCGCATCACAGTGTACTTGGTGCTGGGCAGAGAGATGCGTCGATATTTGGAGGTAGGGCAGGTTATCGCGAGTTGGGAAGTAGGAAACGCCGCCGTACAAAATGAGCAATAAAGAACGAGGGACATCAAAGCTTACTTGGGGGGAGTCTCAAGAAGGTGGCAAGTCTGCAAAATGACTGCTGCGGTTGACAACATAGGAAACAGCCCCCGTCTTCGTCCATCCTAGTCTAGCCATTCAGTTGTCTTTGGTCTTGGGGAGAAGGGGGGGGGGGTTGCGCCGCTCGTATCGGCAGGAGTGGCTTAGAACCAATTCTGATTTCCGCCCGTATTACTACCATAAGGAAAAAAGCCGGCACCAGTATACTGCACATCGGGCCCCGTCGTCATGTAGCCATTGCTCGTATAGCTTGGTGCAGATCCAACCGGATTGGAGACAGGGATGTCGAGGTCGTCAAGGGAAAGCATAGCGTCCATTTCAGATGCGACTGAGAAGAGTGTATACTCCGGAGCAGAGGTATTGGGAAGAAACGAAGGTGCCGACTGTTCGTGGATATATGGTGGAGGAGCCATAGGCGTTTCGGACCAGGTTGTTGATGGCATGCTGGTCGAATGCCCGGCCTGCGTGGCCGGTGCCGCCGGGAACTCGCGCATGGAGATGGATGGGCTGATGTTCGGCGGCAGAAGACGCCCTTGTAATGTCCACGTGTCGTAGGCCTGTTGCAGGGTATCTTCGATGATCTTGTTGACGTCGTCAACCCGTAGCAGCACTTGATCTTGTATGTGTTGTCCGGCGTATTCGTAGGCCGCTTGCGTGAAAAGCCGAGGCATTTCCGTCAACAGGTAGTGTTGGAATTCGAGAACGTTTCGGGACTCGGCTCTCATAGGCTGGAAGTCCTCTGCGTATTCAGGATCTGTTGACATGTCGGTCAGTTGTTCGCCTGTCTGGACGTTGTGTATTAGAGCGTGTGGGAAGACTCACAAGGTGACGGCACAATATCGTTGGGGAACAGCAGCCGATAAATCTCTCTCCATTTCTCTTCGTCGCTCTGGCGCCGATGTGTATGCTTCCTGGACTTGAGCTGCCGTTCTTGTGATGTGGTAATGTCTCCAGGCGGTTTGACATCGAGGAGTTCGCAAGCTTCCGGGGCCATCTCGTGAATCGTGAGCTGTCTCGCATCGCTGAAAGTTTGCTTGCACCGTTGACAATGGATCTTGTAGTGTCTCCGATAGAGATGCTCCCTACAAAGAGTGTTAGCGACGTACCATGCATGGGGCTAGGGCTAGGGATCGTGGTTGGTATACTTGCTTTAGCCTTGGAATGGTCGGCCAGTCCTTGTTGGCGCAAATATCATAATCCACACGGTTGTACTTTTCTGGATTGTGCTTACGGAACGGGCAAGCAAATCTCTTTGATGTTGCGGACCCAGGCCTGGAAGCATAAGGCGAGGGCTGACTGCCGTCATCATCGTCGTCATCGTCATCGTCGTCGGGGGTTCGCCGAGAACTTTGAGGTCGGAGGCTTCCACCCGGCCTTCGCCGAGACGGGGTGGCCTTCCCTGCTCGATATGGATCCATCCTGTCGGTGTTGCTGCTCCCTACACTCCCAACGCATGATCTGATTAATGCATCCCAGTTGTGGTTATACTGTGACCAAATTCGTTGTAGCATCATGTTGATGGCCTGCTGATAGGCTTTGCTCCAAGCCCTGCTGTTGTCGTTGCCGATGTCGTGTTCTGCCCAAAGGTCTGGATCAGATAGGCTGTCCTCCGAGACACGTTCACTGGTGCTATCATCAAGGGTCAAGACTCTGTTCCTGGCATTGCCAGATTGCATACTTGAAACAGACCGTGACCCAATGGAAGATCGGCTCCCTGGCTTCGGAACAAGCAGCCAGTCCTTGCGAACGAAGTTGTTCCTGGGAGCAAGTTCAAGCAAAGCGTCTGAAAGGGAGGGCTGCTGACTGGTCTCCACGCCATGTTCCGTAGATACTGCTGTTGGGGCTCTGGTGTAATCAGAGGCCAAAGCAGTCTGTGGACGTTGGATATTTTCCCCTCGGGTCAAGTCCGCAGCTCCAGATTTGAGAGCATCAAGATGTCTATCACTATCTATCCGACGTAGCCCTTTTCCCAATGGTAACGAAGTCGACTTCAAGTGTGAAAATACATTGGTCTTGGCTACAAGAAAAGAGGCGCTCTCCGTGGTGTTTGGTGGGCTTGTGCGGTGCGGTGCCATGTCCGTTTCTCGAGTTTGGCTTGCTTTAGATTGGGCGGCGCGAACGTAGGGGTCCCAAGCGGCAAATAGTCCGGATTCTACGACAGTGGTTTGAGAAGGAATCGCTGCAGTGAAAGCTTCCCTAGTCGATGACGCAGGAATTGGAGAAGAATCGGCCGGTACAGGATTGTTGGAATTCTTTTCACTGATTTGGGGTGATGAGTGCTCGAGGTTTAGGCGGCCCATCCCATCGACTAAAGATGAAGTGATGTCGTCTGGACTCTCTGGCAACGGGCGTAAGCCATGGGAGTAGTACGCCTTGACGAGACTGCTGACGTTCTGTTCGGTCCTTATTTGAGCCACGTTAAAGGCATATTGCGCGATGCTCTGGGGGTCCGAAGAGCTGTTTGCGAAGAACTCGAGTATATCTTGCAGCCGAGAGGGATTGTGGGCGTCGTCAACATCCGTGGCCGCGTGTCGTCCGGTCGTGTGTTCATCCCACGTAAAATGCAACTTGGTACCTCGCTCCCGCTCTTGATTCGAAACTAGACGGTTCCATGCTTCCACTATCTTTGGCTGTTTTAGGAGGCCACGAATCACAGAGGAGTGCTGCCAATGGACTCTTTGCATGCCCTCTTCGCAGTGCCTGCCGACGTGATCTAGGTAGTCAGGACGTGACTGCACAAAGGCACCGCAGAATCCACATCCCCAAGCTCCTCTTGTTGGTAGCTTGACTATGTGTTCAGTCGTTGGGGGAAAAGAAAGGTTGTGGACATCTCGACAATGGGATGCAAGAGATGGCCGTTCTGGGAAAGAATCGTGGCAAATGGAGCACAGATGCTCCTCAGGTCTGTCGTGATCCTTGAGTTCGTGATCCCTCCACTGTACGGGGCACGCAAACATGGCGTCGCAAAATGTGCAATAATAACGAGGCGGGTAGTCGTCGGTGTTGAAGCCGTCATCGCATCTCTCAGAACTCCAAGGTGTCGCAGACGAAATAGGGTCCGCCGAGTCCAGTGAGTGTTGTCGAACTGAGTACCGCGAGTATACCGTCGAGGCAGTGGAAATTCTTAGGCCAGCAGTCGAAAAGATGCTGGGAGCAGCTGAGCTCCGTCTAGATGTCGAGGCGAGTGAGGCGCGGGAGTTTTTGCTGGTGAGATCATGGTCGGAAGTCGGAAAGTAGTCGGTCTCTTGCCAGATGTTGTCGGTATGTGTCTCGGGATAGGAATTCTTATTAAATGAAGCAGCCGGCACCTGATACGAGGCAGCATCATTTTCTCCGACGGCGTAGCCAGCGAGTCTTTCTCTCACAGGGTCCACCCTTGGCTGTGAGTAATCCGGAGCCATGAAGAAGACTGGACAGTATTGATCTCTCGTGTGACTCCTATCAGACAACAAAAGTATAAGCTAAAGTTACCAGTCAGGAGCAAGTATGGGCAGGATGTCGTGAAATTAAGGCAGGAAGTGGGTTACCTCCAGGTCGAATTTGGTCAAGAAATGGTGTCGTTCTTATTTATCGAAGCTCTAGGGGTGTGAGATCATGTCTTGTGTCCAGACCTATGCTCATTCGACCAAGTGAGGGAGTGGATTCACGAACTGGCTGCGCACAGGGCTGTGCAAGACTTTGCGGGGATGGTGAAGCCAAGAGGCTCTCAAGCGTCAAACGTGATCCGGGTAGAAGTAACCAAGCTATCGGGAGACGGAACGGTTCCTGGAGGAGGCGGTGCTCTCATTTTCTATGTCGGCCTCTAGGGTGACGCGGAGGGACGGCAGTATCATGTCAGAAGAAGGCGAAGTCGCGGTCCTTGATGATGGTTTCGTGGGGTGTGCCGGCGCGGAGCTTGTAGGCCGGGCCATTGTTCCTAGGTAGCTAATAGCAGACTTGGCTCGCAGGGTAGGATGGGATTATGTCGTACGGAGATGCCGCTCTATAGCGACGTAACCCCGAGGGCATAAGGCTGAATCAAGGGGGACGGATGGACAGACACTGCAGAGTACCTTTTTGATACATAGTCTCATGGCTTGGAAGGTCGGTGTAGAGGGAAGCTCATCGCAGCTGCGCACTGGTTCAGGCTACGACTGGGGCATCCAATGGCGTCTTGGAGATGATGGAGGGTTGTATCAGCGCTGTTTCTTGTGCCTGTCAAGTACCGATTTGATATGTTGGCCAGATAGGTACATACAGTACTGTACAGCTCCATGGCATGTTTGTTTTGTTGATATTGATGCCCCTGATTTGGAAGCCATGCATGTATCTCGCGCTCCGAACTACACGAGTTATGAGCGTGAGGCAAGCTGGCTCGCCTGCAAGATCCATCATGTATACAAACAGATATACAAATCACTACGCCAAATACCACTGTCGATTTGGCATTACCTGAACTGTCGGAAGAGACTGGTTCGACTGGGGTACTGTGTAGTATCGTGGTCGTGATGGCGTCGTCGACGCTGCGAGACCGAAGTGGAAATGATACACAGCGGCACCACATCCATGCGACGGGCCGGAGTGGTGCGCCATCGACCCGGGCGCTTCTGATACGCTGAAGAGCGGGAGAATTGGGGCGATTTGGGGGTGTCGTGCATCCTGTAGGGCTCTTCCGCCACCGTATCATCACTCGAAGCCCCGGAGTTGATGTCGCTGATTGGATGTAACCGTTTGGCGACCAATTCCGCAGAAGCCAGAGAGGAATTCCATATTGCGACGGTTGGGATCATCCAGACAATGGCCTCTATAGGAAGTGAAAGCGATGATGAACAACCTGCCATATTAGTCAAACAAGCATCCCAACTCCGTCTTGTTGGTGTTTCTGTCTGTGTGTTGTCTGGACTTGCCATGTTGCCCCACGCCCTGACGACAACATCGACGTCGTAGTAGACGATGCATTGAATGTCCTGAGACCGGGCGGACGACAATGTTGTTGGCCTGAGTCATTCGGCGTTCCGGTCAGTTGGTAATCCATAATCCATCCATGGACGCGAGTCTTGCTTGCAATGCGAAGCTGTCAACACTTGTGACAGCCAAAGAAAGTCCGAGGTGGTCATGTTGAGGTGGTAGAGGTAGGGCTAGACGGAAGAGATGGAGAAGAAAATCAGGTTGAGGCGAGAAGCGAGAACCCGTGACGACGCCTTCACATTTTTTGATCTGACTGCATATCGTGGCTCGTGTAGGTAGACATCACTCCAAGCATGGGATGGGATGTGTCTCGGTCGACGACAAAGGAAGGTAAGAAAGACGGAGATATGGCCACTGCATATCAGCAAATTGGCATGAAAGTGACAGGAGAAGTAAGGAGTTGTGGCATTGCCTCAATGAGAAGAGAGAAATTCATCATTAATCATCCGTCTCCCTGCTCTCCGGAAAGCAGACTGTTACCGACACCGCCAAACAGTCCAAGCCTCAATCTCTCCCATTGTGCAGGTCAGACATGCAGATCGAGCCGATAGGGCTGATGTGAGTGAGGGAGATCGACCATTGGCCAAATGGGAATAACAGGATGGGTGCGATATGCGATCTGGTTGAGTGCGATGCGAAGAGTGGGAGTGTCGAAGACGGGCAGAGTGTGTGTGGTGTGGGCAGCATGTCCCGTGTGGGAGGACAACGACGAGTCGGTGGACGGGATGAACTCGAGAAAGTGTTGCGAGAGCCGAGAGACTGGAGAGACAGACAGACAAAGAGCAGACAGCTGCCCATCAGCTGGCAGTGCTCTTTGCCATATTGTTCTTATCTGAACTCTTATCGACACCAAAATCTCAACGCCGCACAATCAATGCCAAGCCTTCCCAACTTACAGCGCTCCAATGGGCCAATAGGGTCGCCAATGCGGCGTCAATTGGGGTAGAATCCCCACCCCGCATGTCCGTGGCCCGTGCTCCGTCCTGAACTTGCCGCAAAAATTTCGAAAAAACTTGTCCAGGGCAAAAGTGGCAGAGCAAAAAAATATCCAAACACAGCGACGTTCTGATTCCCGGAGACCGAAGACTGAGTTCATGCACCGGTGGCATTGAACGACGCCCAATTGCGCACAACACACGAATCCCAGCGCACCGGTTACACAGTCGCCCCTTTATACAGAGTCATCATCGACCAACATACAGTCAACAAGATGGCCAACGTCAACTATCTTTTGTTCGAAAGCGCGGTCGGCTTCTCCCTCTTCGAGGTCGTCCACCAGGCCGACGCTGTCGGCTTGGAGCTGCCCGAGGTCAAGGATGCCATGAAGGATCTCGACAAGTTCGGCAAGATGGTGAAGCTCCGCAGCTTCAACCCTTGGAAGTAGGTGGTCAGAAAGCATATGTGTTTTGGGGTTGGTGGTTTGGGTTACTGTTGGTGGCTGTGGTGATATCATGGTGATGTTGTGGTGGTGATGTTGGGAGGACAAAGACATGATTGTGGATTACTTCTCTTGGCTATACCAGAAACTAACACTCCTTAACCTCCAGCTCTGCCGCCCATGGTCTCGAGGCCATCAACCTCATCTCCGAGGGTATCATGCCCGACCACCTCAAGAACACCCTCGAACTCAACCTCCCCCAGACCAGCGGAAAGAAGAGCAAGATCGTCCTCGGCGTCGTCGACAAGAGGCTCGCTGGTGAGATCAGCGGAAACTTCCCCGGTATTCAGTGCGAGGCTGCCGATACCTCCGAGGTCGTCGCTGCCCTCCTTCGCGGCCTCCGCACCCACGCCGGCAAGCTCCTCAAGGGCCTCCAGGACGGTGACATCAACCGTGCCCAGCTCGGTCTCGGTCACGCCTACTCCCGCGCCAAGGTCAAGTTCTCCGTCCACAAGAACGACAACCACATCATCCAGGGTATCGCTACTCTCGATGCTCTCGACAAGGGCATCAACTCCGGCGCTATGCGCGTGAGGGAGTGGTACGGCTGGCACTTCCCCGAGCTCATCCGCATCGTCTCCGACAACGGCACCTACGCCAAGGTCGTCATCGCTGTCGGCAACAAGAAGTCTCTCAGCGACGAGTCCCTCGACGAGCTCGCCAACGTCCTCAACCAGGACGAGGACAAGGCCAAGGCCATCATCCAGGCCGCCAAGGTCTCCATGGGTCAGGACATCAGCGATATGGATCTCAACATGGTCAAGGATCTCGCGTCCAACGTCGCCAAGATGGCCGACTACCGCCGCATCCTTGCCGAGTCGCTCGACAAGAAGATGGGTGAGGTCGCTCCTAACCTGCAGGTCATCCTCGGCACCCCCGTTGCCGCCCGCCTCATCTCCCACGCCGGCTCCCTTACCAACCTCGCCAAGTACCCCGCCTCGACCCTCCAGATTCTCGGTGCCGAGAAGGCCCTCTTCCGCGCTCTCAAGACCAAGGGCGCCACCCCCAAGTACGGTCTCCTCTACCAGAGCACCTTCATCGGCCGTGCCGGTCCCAAGGTCAAGGGCCGCATCTCCCGCTATCTCGCCAACAAGTGCTCCATTGCCTCCCGTATCGACAACTTCTCCGAGAACCCCACTCGCCGCTTTGGTGAGGTTATGCGCGAGCAGCTTGAGCAGCGTCTGGAGTGGTACGCCAAGGGCATCAAGCCCATGAAGAACACCGAGGCCATGGACAAGGCCATGAAGCTCGTCATGGACGACGAGGGTGACATGGACATCGACGCCGAGATGGTCGACTCGCACACCGCCGCCCACGTCGCCACCGACTCCAAGAAGGACAAGAAGGAGAAGAAGGAGAAGAAGGACAAGAAGAAGGACAAGGAGGAGAAGAAGGACAAGAAGGACAAGAAGAGGAAAGCGACCAGCGAAGACGTCGAGATGGTAGACGCCCCCGACGCTGCGGAACCCGAGAAGAAGAAGAAGAAGAAGAAGTCGAAGTCTGAGTAAAGAGTCGAAAGAAAAAGAACAAACCCAGCGTCACCACTTGTGTCTTTTTCAACGATTTTTACTTTTCACATCTTTCTTCATCTTGTTTAGAGCTTCTCGTCGCGTTTTTGCACGTCGTTCTTGTTTGTTCGCTCTGTTGTCGTTGTTATCACCTCGGGAGTTTCTTATAATGTATGGGTTATGGGTCAAATCTGGTACAAAGGAGTTTTACGGGTCTACTTGTTTCTTGCAAGAATCATAAATAGTTCGTCGTTGTCGTCATTCACATCTCTTGCCATCTACGACTGATCATAGAGGGTTAGCGCAAAAAGTTTCGAAGGATGTGCGTGTGTACTAGCATCATACCCATGGAGCAGCATCATATGGCGACATGGGTAAAACCAAAGACTCATTAAACGAACGAACGTCTTTGCCTTGTTTGATTTGATTGTGACTTGCAAGATGAGAGTTGACGAGACACGAGCATGTCCTGATTCCATGTACCTCCCCGGCATCGCCTTCTCTTGATTCCTGACCAGAATAATATCGTCATCATCAAGTCTTCATAACTAACATGTGCATACCGCACGCTATGTGCTGCTAACATAAAACAGGGGGCAAACCCAAAGTAAACATCAATATAACCCGCCGGCCCTCTGTACACTACTCCTTCGCTTTCCATGGGAGAACCGGCACCAAAGAACAAAAGAAAACTCAGCAGAACAGATAAACAATTACACCCCCATACACTGGGGCAATTCTACGCACCCTCACTACCAAACTCCTTTGTCCACTGTTCATTCCTGTGCATATCTTCCGCCGACACAGTCGGCCTGCTAGCCTTGATGGCCTTGATAAAGTCCTTCTTGTCGACGAATGGCTCGAGCAGCTCGTCCGAGGGTACCTGCTCCCAAGTCATTTCGATGGCTTCCGGGTCGCCTGGCGAGCAAGGGGTGAACATTTGCTTGCCTTCGTGGACCACCTGTTTTTGTGCGGTAATAGCAGCAGTTAGCAATCTTGCATACATGATAGATACGGATGAGAAGGGTTGAGGATGGAGAGAAAGATAGAGACGGGGAGCAAAACAAACCTTCTTAAAATGCGTAGCCTGCTGAATCTTCCTCACCGGCTGCATCAGTGCATCCTGCACCACAATACTGATATCCGAGCCCGAATAGCCCTCCGCCGCGCGCGCCAGCTCGCGAAAGTCTTCCGCTTTAAGCGCCGTGTTGGTGTCGCCCACGGCTAGCCGGAACATGGTCGTGCGCGCCGCCAGGTCCGGGAGAGTGATGTGCACGCGGCGCTGGAAGCGGCGGCGGATAGCCGCGTCGAGCTGCCAGGGGATGTTGGTCGCGCCCAGGATCAGCACGCCCTTGCTGTCTTTGCCGACACCGTCCATCTGCACGAGAAGTTCGGTTTTTATCCTGCGCGAGGCTTCCGACTCGCCTTCCCCGCGGGGCCCGCAGAGTGCGTCGATCTCGTCGATGAAGATGATGGAGGGCTTGTTTTCTCGGGCCATGGCGAAGAGTTGCTTTACTAGACTTTTTTTTGGGGGGGGGGGGGGGTAAAGTGTTAGCTTGTGATCACCACCACCACTGTGACGAAAGGGAGGAAAAGAAAACATACCGTTCACTCTCGCCCATCCATTTGCTCACCAAATCCGAGCTGCTCACGCTAAAGAACGTGCTCTTCGCCTCCGTCGCCACAGCCTTCGCCAAATGACTCTTGCCCGTTCCCGGCGGGCCATACAACAGGATGCCCTTCCACGGCTGCCTCTTCCCCTGGAACAAATGGGGGAACTTAATTGGCAACAAAACCGCCTCCTTGAGCGCCTCCTTGGCACCCTCTAGTCCAGCAACATCATCCCAGCTGACATTCGGCCGTTCCTGCAAAATCGCCCCCGCCAGCGCGCTCCTCAGTTTCTTGCTATCTTCATCTAACGCCTCTCCCCCATTGCCATTACCGTCCTCCCCGGCCTCCTTCCCCTTCCCCGTCCCGCCCGTCGACCCCCCGTTCGCGCCCACCATCCCGGGCTTCTTTTTCTTTGCGTCCGCGTCCGCCAGGTGCGCTTTGAGCTTCTCGGCCCGGTCCATGTACTCGCCCGTCTTGGCCCGGATCATCTCCTTGGATTTCGGGTTCTTCTCCCATTTTAAGGCGAGCATGAAGAGTTCGAGCGATTGGTAGTACAGCTGGTAGGCTTTGTCGTACTGGGCGGCGTTGTCGGCTTCGATGGCTTTGCGCACTTGCTCGATGGCGCGGCCGAGGAAGTCGGTGTTGGACATTTTGGCGGCGGCGGTTCGGTTCGGTTCGGTTTGCGGGGGTCGGTCGCGCTTGTGATGTGGTGGGTTTGGGTATGTTTTGGTTCGGGTGATCGTGTATCGTAGTTTCGCGCGCGACCTGGTTTCGGGAGTCGTGTAGGATCGTTTGTTCAGACAGAGAAGGTTTGTTGAACTTCGTGCGCGCCGAGGTTGGAAGTCCAAGTCAACAGATGGCCATATGCGAGGGAGGGGATTTGTTGATGACGACGCTGTTGTCCTAGGCTACGGCAACGAGAGCGGCAGAGACAGGCTGCGCTAGAGAAATCGGGAATTGCTCGTGTCTTTCGGGCGTCGCTTGGTATTGACAATGGCAGGATCGTCGTCTGGCGAAGAAGTTGGTGTCGCGCCCTGATCTGAGGTGGAATTGGAGAGGGGAAGATCGTGGTGGTCTTGTCCAGATCTTGGTTTCAAGCAACAAGGTCGACTTGGTCGTTGACCTGGAAGCGCTAGCGCGGGGTCCTGATTCCTGGGGCCACTGACGCCACTCGTTTGCTTGTGAGGAGCGCGCTAGCCCGGGGCTGTTAGTGCATAGCTGGTAGATACACCAAAACGCTAACAGCAATCGGTCGGGCACTGACCTGGGGATCTGCTCACAGCGAGCTCAGTTCCCCAGAATAGAAACCTCCAAATTCCCCATATTGGAGCTCATCGTGGTTCTGTTCCTACATCTTGATCCATCATCTTCCTTGACTTTTCCCAAATCTTCTTTTTCACTTCTCGGCGTCACCACCAAATAATCTTCCAGCCCAACTCTCACCTCACATCACCCCCAAGAAAGAAGCAACCATGGCCAGCCCCCTCCAGCTAAAGCTCCAAGCTCTCTCTGATGAGTATCAAAACTTGAACAAAGGTGAGCCCCCTCTATGATGATGGTCCACAGTTCACCCGCTGACCATACCTTCAGAACTCCAAGAGACTGTTCTCGCCAGACAAAAGCTCGAGGCTCAGAAGCAGGAAAACCTCGGTGTACAACAAGTCAGCCTCAATTTTTCCCAGCATCGAACTCGCCTGCCCAACCCCTCTCACCGAATGATGCCCAAGGGCAAATCTGGGGACTAACTGAGAAGCGTGCAGGAGTTTGAGAAGCTCAAGGATGACGAGCAGATCTACAAGCTAGTCGGCCCAGTGCTGCTCAAGCAGGACAAGATGGACGCAGAGAACACGGTCAAGGGCAGACTGGAGTTCATCGGCAAGGAGATGTAAGTGAGCCGCAGGATCAAGGACTCAAATGCAAACTGACCGACTCTCACAGTACTCGTTTGGAGGAAGTCATCAAGGAGACACAGGGCAAGATCGAGAAGAAGAGGACAGAGATCATTCAGGTCCAGACGAGCGCCCAAGCTGGTGGTGCCCCTCAGGCTGTCAAGGCTTAGGGGTAATGGAATAAGTTACAGAGAGAATGTCCACGATACCCAATCGAGATCAGGCGCAAAAACAATTCATCACAGACCGAACCGGGCAGAGTGTCTCTTGAAGGCGGACGCAAGTCAATTTGTTACAGAACGGTGATTATTACAAGATGTATTTGCCGATTGTCCCCCAAGATACCCCTTAACGCCTTGCTCTAAAATCACAGAATGGAGATGACACCCAATCCTCAAATGACTTACACCCTCCCCTCCCCTCCCCCTTACTCACCCACCCGCCTCGCAGATCTCATCCCGTCCCGTTCAACCTCAGTTCAAAGCCATAATCGTAAACCCCCACGGCAGCCCCATATTCTTACAACTCCGATCACTAACCCACGCTACACTATCGCTCAACAAATCCTCGCCCACCGCATTCAGCGGAAGCAAACTACTACCATTCGCATGTCTCTGCCCCTGCTGGGGCACCCGATCAGGATCCTCCACTGTCGCCACCACAAAGCTCACCAGCTCGTCCTTGGTATAGCAATGACTCAGCAGGGTCGTCCCGCCGACGCGATCCAGCATCGTCCTGCGCTGCTCGCTCTCGGCAAAGAGCTGGAGTTCTCGCGAGAAGAGACTGGTCGTCAAATCCCCAGAGTTAGAGTTTGCGGAAGAAGAAGAAGAAGAAGCAAGAAAAAGCCGCTCAAAAACCATAGCCATCCCCGCAACGGCTTGGACGAACAGCGTCACCCTGTCGTGGTCGTCTAGCCCCGCCTCGATGCGGAATTCTTTCTCGGTGACGAAGGCGAGGCAGGAGGTGTCGAAGATGGAGTTGAGGATTCGGTCGAGGCTGGAGGGATGGGAGAGAAGGTCGAGGCTGGAGGGGAGGGCGTAGGTGGTGGTGAATTGGGTGAGGGTTTGCTTGAGCAGGAAGGAGAGGCAGGTCTCGGGGGGAACAAGGAGACGGCCTAGGTCGAAGGATAGGTGGTCGGTTGATGCTTCGATGCTGGCTGTTTACATGGGGAGATGGGGTGTTTAGTTTGGGTGTGAGGGTTGTGGGAGGATGTGAACTTGCCTTGCATTGGGCTTACGGAGGAGATGGTGGACACCATGGTGAATTTGTGGGAAGGTGAGGGTATCACGGAGATGTGGGATTGGTATCAACAGCAGAGGGGAGGTGTAAGTTGGTATGAATGGATGCTAGATTACTACAACAGATGGCTAGAGGGTGAAAGCAGGATTATAAGCAGCAAGATATCACTCGGGAACGGAATACACCGAGTGTCTCGCCGCCACCTATTTTCCTGGCTGGATATTAGCTGTGTGCTATCTTGGGAAAAGGCATTTCCGTATATCAGCCTGCAGCCGAAGTTGCACCGCGATCGAAGTCATGATGGCGCGGTCGAGACCGTGAGGAACAAGGACACCGCATCGCGTACCGGTCAGCCAGCCAGTTGCCTGTCCTGGTTACTATTAACTATCCCGCTGTCAGGGGCACACCCTCACATCCACCACATTCTCACAGGGCCTCGCTCACTTGTGGCACATCCTCGCCCCCCTTTCGGCCCCGACCCCCTGGCGGATTCCGTGAACTCCCGATTTTGAGGCTGGAAATGGTTCCCGAGTGGTTCGACTTGCATTTCGCTAAATTGCTTCTTTGGACCTTCTGGTGCATCGGCTGGTCCCGCCGTGTCACCGAGTGTTAGTCGCTGATCCGGAAACCGGCAGGATATCGCCGCTGCCATGTTTGAATATGATGGCAACTCGCATGGGAATCAGACAACATTTGGACTTCTGGATGTTTGATCTAATCAGAAACATCGAAGCCAACATCCCAACCTCTTTGAAACTTGTGCGTCTTTGGCCGTGGGGGTTCTCAAGACGGAATTCATGGAATCAATGCAGCCATGTGATACAACCGAATCTCAGCATGGTCAAGCACAAGCTCGATGGACACACATCCAACTTGAAAATGCCATCCCTCCATCTCGCCATCCAAAGTTCAAACATGAAAATGTCCAAGAACGTTAGAAGTCTAAAAGACGGTCAAAGTGGCCTGTGCACCCTCCAAGCTGACTCAGCTGAACTGCCCTGTCTCAAGCCTGCCCCGTGAGCTGTTGCCGCCCGCTTCTGTCAAAATGCAGCCTGGCGGCAGGCATCCACTCTGTATCCACTCTATTCGTCCTCCACCATCCTTTCGGGCTTTTCCACTTTCTTCCACCAGACTAATCCAAACTATTAATTTTTCCCATTGGTTTCCGCTCTTAATTCAATAGTAGACAATACTGGATATTGAGTAAAGTACTAACTTTCCTTGACCGGTTGCTAAATTAGTTAGTATTTACGTTGAGACCTTCAAATTGCTAATTTGTCGCGAGCTTTAAGAAAGCTACTAGGTCTACCCCTCTACTATTGCTTCGCAACTGCCCGCCGCGCGGCCCAATGGCGGGGTCGAGGCCGCCAAGGTTCCAGCTTCCAGGTCGTCCTTTCAGCAGAGCAGCCACTGAAAGGTTCCTGGACGGCATGTGGACTGCTTCCGGGACCCTGTGACTGTCATGACATGGACAACGTCTTTGACCAAAACAACAAGCAAGCCAGAGACCATTCCGTGGCCGCCGAGTCTCTTGGTCATCTCCCACGACATCCGAAGCCTGGCCGATTCCAAGGAGACAATGAAAGCTGGATTCCCCAACATCGATAACCCATAATCATCCCCCATCCGAGTTGCAAGAACCACGTCCATTGCGATAGCTTCGAGTAGCTCTCAAGGTTCGCCAACCAGCCGAGCCAACCATTACGGCTACGACGACGATCAAAACATCCCCGCGACGACCGACAAAGAGAAGGAAACACAACATCAACACTACAAAACACGGATAATCTTGCTCGTGTACAGCAATCATGGGAAGCGCGACGATAGAGTCCGGGAGCCGGCCCATGAATGTCAAGGAGATATCCGAGAAGGCAAAGCAATACGACTGGAATCCCCGGATTGGCTTCAAGTTTTGGGCGCGCGCTGCCAACACCATCCACCATGAGGTTCGTTAGAATTCCGGATTGGCGGCAACATCAAGAGTGGTAGCTGACTATAATCTGGTGGCTACAGGGTCAAATCTACCTCCAAGAAGGAAGCATAGCCCAAGCTTACATGTTTCTCCTCCGCTATTGCACCCTCGTCCTCGATGATATGGCGAAGCACCCCGAAGCCAAACACCCCGAAAACCGAGTACTGATGAAGCAACTGAACGCACACATAAACACCGTAGTTGAACAGCTTGAACAGCTCAAGCCCCAAATAGAAGAGGCCTATGAGAAGTGGCAGCAGCTCACGGCTAGCGTACAAGACAGCAGGGAGAAACGACGATCTACATCTTCGCAATACGCCAGGCACGCTGCCAACGATGCTGCCCTGTCATGGAACCATATTTCGCAGGCTAAGATCCTGGATGCTGGACAAAACCAAGAGTTGGCAGTCGACTTGGCTAGGGAGGCGCTGCTTAAGCGACGGAGACGTCGACGACAAGAGAACGATGATGAGGATGAGCGCATACGTAGGACGTCAGCTGGTTACAAGGAAGAGAGAGGCTATAATGTGGACAGGAGACAACAGTATCCTACTCCCCCACCAACGAACAATCGCTACTCGGAGGATGACGACCTTCGCCGTCAAATGGAGGCCACAAGACGACAACTGGACCGCTCAGGAGGCTATGGGGTTTCGGAAACTGAAAACGGCACCAGTGACACTGACAGCTATCGATCCGTCAACTATCACTACCCAGCCATCAAACCAACATCGACTTATACCTACGACTACCCGAAGCCGGCGCCGCGGCCGGAAAGCCCAAAACCACAGCCACCACTTCCGCCCAAGGTGATACCCTTTGAGCGACCAGTACCCGTCACCAGACCTCCTCCTCCACCGCCACGCCCGCGGAAGGGGTCGGGGTCGTTAAGCAGAGTTTCAAGAAGGAATGGTATGCTTCCTAGTCAGACCATTCAGACCATTCGACTGGTAACCGACGAGGACGATGTCGACGAAAAGCCCGCAAGACCGCCCAAAGTCAGTGAACCGCCGCCGCCAGAGGAGAAGCCGAAAGAAGCGAACAAAGTCACCTTCCGCCCGGTCGCCTACCTCGAAAGCGGCGAACCGCTCCGATCCGTATTCCTCCCCAGCGGCCTCCGCCGCCGTTTCCTCGAACTTGCCCGCGAAAACACCATCAGGGAGCTGGAGATGTGCGGCATTCTCTGCGGCACGCTAATCAACAATGCCCTATTCATCACCTGCCTGCTCATCCCGGAGCAAGAGTGCACCTCTGACACATGCGAGACCATCAACGAGGAAGCGTACGTCACGTACTGCATTGAGAACGACTTGCTCGTCCTTGGTTGGATCCATACCCACCCAACCCAGACTTGCTTCATGAGCTCGAGAGATTTGCATACCCATGCTGGATACCAGACCATGATGAAGGAGAGCATTGCCATTGTTTGCGCGCCTAGATATGACCCTTCGTAAGTTTTTCCGTCCTCTCACCCCTCCCCTTCCGAGCATCACCAGCTAACGTACCCCAAAATAAACCAGATACGGTATCTTCCGCCTCACCGACCCTCCCGGTCTCCCGCACATCATCAACTGCAACACCCCCGGCGTCTTCCACCAGCATGCCATTCCCTCAGACGAGATTTACTGTAGTGCTCGCCATGCACCCGGGCACGTGTTTGAGTCAAGCAGGGTTGACTTTGAGGTGGTGGATCTCAGGCCTGAGGGGTCCAAGGTACCGCAGTTCAAGAGGTATTAGGGGTCACCTTCGAGTCTCTCGGCAGCGGCGATGGAGATGGGGAGGAAGTTGAGGAAGAGTGTGAGTCATGGGTTTTTGGTTGAGAAGTTTTAGCACTCGCTTTTGGGTTGAGCATGTTGGACGAGTTTCCGTTGCTGAAGAGCTCCATGGGCAAAAGCATGTTTGAGGGCTGGAGTTCAGGACTAAGTAAGGTAAATGGGTAGCATAGCGATGGCGTTTATGGTTGGCGCAACATATTGTCAGGTCCAAGGGGCCAAGAAGGAGCATAATCTCGGACTCCTGGGAAGGCTGAAAAGAGATGACGATGGGATGGATGACGGCAGGTTTCTCAATTTGGCTCTGATTCATATTCTATTCCACACGAACATAGACATCATCCATACGGTTATAAGGCTACTTGACAGCCAATTCTGGTCGGAAATTGTGGTCTGAGTGGCCTCTCGGCCTCTGTCGTCAGCCGTAGTGTATGATGGGCGATTATCGTCCAATGTCAACCTGTAAGCCAAATCTGTATCGGAATCAACGGTATGTCATGCTATTTCTGCGCTTCAGCGGTTCACGGTCGAGAACGTTCAAACCGGTCCCAAAAGTCTCGGTGTTCCTTGAAGACACCCTCGGTCTCTTTGTACACTACTATCTGTCGCACTTGTCGAGCAGAAAAGAAGTTCCGAAAGTGCCACGAAGTCATCATCAACCAATCCACAACGAGAGTGACACCGTACAAGTACAACAGCCAGACAAAAACCCACCAAATAACAACGGCATGCAAGACGGCTCAAGCGACATGTTTTCTTTGCAACGCCAAAAAAAGAAACAATGCCCACACAGGGGGAAAAGGCAAAACAGAAAAAATGGCAAAAGATTTGGACGAGCTGGGAATCGAACCCAGGACCTTTCGCATGCTCGGAAACATGCTAAGCGAACGCTCTACCAACTGAGCCACACGCCCTGTGGAACCTTATTGGTTATTGTTGTTGAAAGTTGTTTCGGATGATGTATTTATGAAGGGAGATGCGACAAGAAGAACCGCACGCTGCCGTCGGCGTAGGTGGTGATAGTGCAGCTCAGGAATCACAGTACGCGAGAGCAGTGAGAGACGCGAGAGAGGAAAATGATTGCGGATCCGCCGGGTTCTTTTCGAGACGTTCGAAAGTCATTCATTCCCATTCCTTTCGGTGTTTTGCTTGTCGTCGCTCGTGGAAGTCACCTCGTGGAAGGAGACTGTTCGCTCGAAGTTCGGGCGACGGTGACCCGATGCCAGGGTGGGAGGGCATGCGAATTGCCGCACCCCGCGCTCGATTCCACGAGCTCATTTTCACATTCTGCCCTTTCTGGCAGTGCTGGTAATCATTTTGTACTTCACGCTTCAATGCCAGAATATGCAATTCCTCCATTCTCCCATCCGGAGGACCTTCACGCTTGATATATTTTCCTCCATATCACGCTGTGCACTCTCACAAACTGCCGCCTGTCTCTGAACTTCATGCTTGCTGCCAAATCATCACTGATTAGTAAGTACAGGCTCCACATTTCACCTCCACCGTGCTTCCGTGTTCCGTCTCCCGACGTTGCGATCTCGTTCTTCCCCTCTGCAGAGCATCAGGGCATGATCAAGATAACAACCGCCAATTCAGGGGTCGAAGTTTCGAGAACTGACATTGGTTGCCCCGGAGTTTCATGGACTTGACCTTTATGCATTGAGCTTTTGGATTTTGTGAACACCCGAAGCTGCAAAGCAGGAAAGAGAGCAGAGGACTCAGGACAGAGACAGCGAACAGATCAAAATATCTGTGAGTCTCGACCGTGTAACCCATCCCATCTGGTTACCTTACCAATGCCAACTGGCAGTGGCGCGGGAGTTGTTATCCCGTCAATCTGGATGAAAAGAGACTCCGAAGACGTTGCAACTTCTACTTTAATCCCAACATCCGAAGTTTGCTCGGACTCTCAACAATGCTGTACACCGACATATGTGATGACAACATATCAACAGCAAACAGTTCATTCAAGTCGGGACGACGTGGTATTTATCGAGACAGGCACTATCTCGAGCTCGTTTCACAAGGTCTCTTTCTGCCCCCGGCATCCCGTCCATTCGGTGGAGTCTCTTCGTTCCCAGGCGAGCCAGGTCACCGCGTCTGCCGCCTGGTCCTGGGATAGCCCGCCCACCTCCGCCCGCTGGGACTTGAGGAGAAACTTCAATTTTCTTGGCATTCAAGGGGCAAACTTAACACTTTGCATAACCACGATTATAAATGTCTTTGAAACCCACACCTGGCAACCGAACCGCTGACTAATTCTTTAGATGATTGACGATCCCCAATGGAAGCCAATGGATAGTTACAGTCTGGAACACGGTCTATCATCGTTTGGCAGTGGTTTGTGAGGAAGAGAGGAGAACTGATTGTGGAGAAGTGTTAGAAAGTGGATGATTTGGCTAGTTTTGGCCAGTTTTGGGTTATGCTTGACAGCCTGTGACGGTCGTCGATGGAACGTCGAGGGTGCCCGAGGGCGATGTCGATCCGCTCGGTTGCTTCCGAGATGGAGACACAATGCTTGACAACCTTGACAAGCAAGACACAGGGGTCCCTTCGCCCAGATATATAATGTTGGGAGGAAGTCCTCCTCTTTGTTTTCGTACTTTGAACCTTTGAAGAGACATTCCTCAAGACTTTTTCGACCTATCCAAACTCATCACGCCATCCATAACTCGGATCGCAACATCAAATCGACTCTTATACCAACAACACATATCCAAACAACCACAGTCTCACCAGACAACAAACGTCACAATGGCTCCCTTCGCCACCATCTACACTTATCCCAACAACGTTCGCGTTCAGCGCGTACGTTTACCCCCTTTCCCTTCTCCCCTTCCCCTTCCCTTCCCTTCCCTTTCCCCTTCCCCTTCCCCTTCCCTTCCCTCCCCCCGTTTACTCCCTCCCCATCCATCCCACACAAACTAACCCCCCTCCAGGCCCAAGCCGTCGCCAAGCTCAACGGCCTCGAAATAGTGGAAGACAGCGATTTCCAACTCGCCAACCCCTCCGACCCCAAATGGGCCTCCATCCTCGCTAAATTCCCCTTCGGCAAAGTCCCCGCCCTCTCCACCACCGACGGCTCCCTCAACTTGACCGAGGGGCAAGCCATCGTTCGCTTCCTCGCCGACTCCGGCCCCAAGTCCGAGCAACTCCTCGGTCGCACCGCCGTCGATCGTGCTTTGATTGAGCAGTGGGCGTGCTTCGCTGAGCAGGAGCTCCTCGCGAATTTGTACCCGTGTATATTGATGGTGCATCGCCCGGATTTGGTGAAGTACACGGTGGAGGGGTATGATGCTTCTGCGAGCAAGTTTGAGAGGGCTGTTAAGCTTGTGGAGACTACTCTGACGAAGGGCAATGGCAAGTTTTTGGTTGGTGAGGAGGTGACGGTTGCTGATGTGATGGTTGCTGGCCCGTTGATCTTGGCGAGCAAGTTGTTGTTGGATGCGGAGATGAAGAAGAGCGCACCTAGTGTTGAGGGGTATCTGAGGGGTTTGTTGGAGATTCCTGAGCTGAAGGAGGCGTTTGATGAGCTGGTTACTATCCAGGAGCGCGTTCGTGGTAAGGCTGAGTAAAGGGTTGATGGCGGGGCATGATACCATGGGTTGGATACGAAAAGAGTTAATGATAATGGCGGTTATCAAGTGATGAGAACGATTCTACACAATGGATTTCACGATTGTGTCAAGATGCATGCATGTTTTGGGGAGTGCAACGAGTTGATTGAAACTATGTGTGATGAATGGAAGCCCGTCCAGAAGTAAAACCTCCATGAGACCTCAATCTCCTACCACCCGTCAGATACCAATGCACAAGCGCAAGATATACTGACTATCTGTTCAAACAAATCTCAGGTTACTTTGATGTCCCCAATCACCAGTCATTATACCCAGCCAGCATATGCATCCAGTCCAGAAAACCCGTTCCCAAATCTCAACATATGCCATACGATGTGCCCCATATCCGTCCATGCAAAGAAAAGTGAGAGAGTGTCCTCCGTGCAAGATCCCGCCGCCCCAGAAATGAACTCCGACGCCAGTGAAATCAAGCTGTGGTGCTGCCAGCAGACGCCCAGTGTCCCGTGGTGAACCGTTGGTGATGTGCTGCCTGCAGCTTTCGCTCAGCGAGGACTTAGCTCGAACTCAGCTTAGGTGTGGTAAAGACCGTAGATGGCGGGGCTCCTGTTGTCAGCAAAATCGCTAGGGCACATGGCGTAGCCCTCGGCGCCGACAACGAGGCGGCCATCGGGCGTGGTCCAGCGGAAGTTGTCAATCGAGTAGTGGATGAAGTCTTGAATGTCCTTGTTGCAGGTCTCGATCATGTCACCATCCGGATATTTGTCGCGCTTGCTGGCCATGTTGACAGCGCAGGTGCCGTGGCTGAGAATCTCCCTGGGAACGGTGCTGTGCCAGGACCAGCAGATGGGGGTATGGTCAAAGTCGGGGAGGATCACGTCCGCGATGTAGCGGCAGTCATCGACGAGCGGGGAGGCGGCAGTAGTCTTGGTCACGTAGCGATCCTGGATGCAGTCGTGGAACAGCATGTGGGGCAAGCCATCGCTCTTGAAAATGTTGGTGCCGTTGTGGTCAGGGTCATGCTTGAACGCGCCGAGGGCGGGAGCAGCGCTGGCCAGAGCAGCAAAGCTCGGGATGAGGGCGATGAGTGTCTTGACGAGCATCTTGACGAAGTGAGAAAACAGAAGAGTGAGGTAGTCTTGCGATATGGCTTGCTTGTTGTTTTCTCGATGGTCAAGGTGAGAGACTGGTGATCCAAGTTTTGAGTTTGAGAAGATCCGTGAAGGAGTGGTGATGGATGAAGGAGGAAAAAGAGAAGAAGAGTTTGTGGGAGGAAAGACCCCTCCTTTATACCTGCCCAATGGGTTGTTTGCCCTCGACTCGAGGATCATCCAGCGGTGGTACGTTCCTTCCAAGTCTGGATTTCCAAAACTTCGGACGAACGATAACGAGCTCTTTTCTTTGGCAAATGACCACCCCTCATCCGATTTAGCGGACTTTTGTGTTTCATCTTACTGCACCTTTTATCTTTCCGTCCAGCAAGGTTCTCGCCGCTTCCATTCTCTTTTTCTCGATCTGGTACCGCATCGGGAGTGACATGATAGGACTTGGCTGCCCTTCTCCGAGGCCTTGAAGGTGACAGCCTCGGTTCTCGAACGGGACTTGAGCGAGACTGTAGTTGTACCAAGGATCGAACCACCCGTACCATGTTTTAGTGTCATCTCCGTCGTGGGACGACATGCACACAATGGGATGGGTCTGTTGTTATCCGGGAAATCCCAAAGATACCTCTAGCAATAGGACCTTTGCGAGTTTGCGGTCATGCAGTTTCCATCACCCTGCTTTCACTTGGTGATCACACCTGGGAATGCCGTACATGTTGGGTCGTGAGAAATGCAGACGGCGTTGCCATCTCGATGGAATAGAAGTTATGCTCAGATTATTGCCCCGCGTACTCCTACAAGCTCATTATCGCCATCATTAATCCGTGCCTCCCCACCAAGTATCGCGGCCTGAGCCTAAAGGCTAACTAAATACAGAAACACAAAGACGCGGATGATAGTTAGCCGCAAGGTAGCACAGAAATCGACTGGTGAGATAATTCTCCGAACAAATCCCCCCATGACTCACACTACCTCATTCCGTGATACAAATGCGGAGAGATTCTCATGAACAGAGGCGTACGGATGCTACCAGCAACCCGGTAAGAGACCGCACGTAAGGGGTGCGGAAGATGTGAGCTGAGACCCGTCAGATTGGCCTCGTTTCTCCCTCAGACACTGCGGTGTCCTGTGTCCCTGTCGGCCGAAGCTGCCTCAGAAATCATCATCAGAGTGGTAGATGCCCCAGATAACTCCATCCTGCCAGCTCATGAGGCTGTCGCACCAGAACTCGCCCTCTGCTCCAACGTGGTAGTTCCCGTCCGCGTCTTGCAATGCGAACTGGGCGACGGCCTCGTCAATTTGGTCAATGATGTCGTCATTGCCGACTTTGAAGATGTCGAGACCGTCGAAGCCCCAGACTCCGAAGACACAGGTGCCATACGTTGCAAGATTGCGGTGGTGGCTCGACATAGTCCTCCACTCACCGTCCTTCGCAATGTTACGTTGTAGATGATGGCAGTCCTCAACGAGTGCTGATTCAGGGGTTGTCGTATTTTTCATCCAGATGCTTCCTTGGCACTTGACGACTTGGGAATTCTGTTGCGGTGAAGTGGAGGAGGCAGTAGAGTTATCTTGCGGAGAGGCCGGAGCCGAGACTGCCGCCGGGATGGAAAGAACGCTGGAAGCAATGGCCAGGATAGCTCCAGCAAACATGATGGCGAGATGCATCTCGAAAGTCTAGATCTCGTCTGTATGAAACAGTTAGCCCAAGACCCCAAGACCAGACGTCATACCGGTCGATATTGATCTCCCCAGAGAATGGAAGTCACCTACCTAAGGTACCTCTGAATGGTCGGGTAAGTATTATGTCAAAGAGTGTATATGCAGGGCGCGGTACCCGTATTTGAGACTAAGGAAAGTCCAAAAGGAGAGACAATCAAGGGGCTTGCAGGTTGCAGATGAGGCTAATGTTGTACAACAGAAAGAAGAGAGCAGAGAGAAAAGTCCGACGCAGACAGACGAGCGCTCGCCCGTTTTATCTCCGTGAAGTCAACACCAGTGGATGGCCTCCCAGTAAGTGAATGATCTTTATTTCCACCTTGTTCCTCCCTTGGCTATCCTGGCAGATTCCACTTGGAATTGTATTCATCCTTGGCGGTTAGGTGCAGCTGTTTGTTGCAGAGCAGGAGTGTCAGGAGAAAGTTCGTCATGTAGAAGGCGTGATGATGCCAGTAGACTGTAGTAGGTGGAGGACCTTGATAACTCCCGAAGCAAACTAACATGAAGGCTGACCGGAGACAGAAAGAACAGTTGACTGCCACAGACGCTCTAAGATAGAGCTGTTCCCTTTGAGATCACGGAAGGAGGCAGGTGGTGGTACGGGAAGGCAACCCGTAGAACTGGAAGGAACGTGGAGGGGTAACATGCTGTTTGTTGTCGACTTCTCGAAACTGGGAAGGCGCAGAGTCCTTCCTCATCTGCGGGCTCCCTTCTTGCAGTGATGCATTGCTTGGTACTTACCTCGCAGAGGGAATGCGGCTGGGAAAGTGCGTCAGGAGCGACAACTGGTGCGGCCCGTTTGGAAGAACTGAGGAGGAAAGAATTCTAGGAGGAAGGCGTACCTTTCAGAGAACCCAGAGACCTCCCTCACTTTTGGCTTGCTGATTCCTTCATGCCTCCGAAAGTCCAGCTTCATCTTTCCACTTGTCTCCGGCCATCCTTCCCATTCAGTTGTCGCCCACTGGGACTTCCTGCCAGATTATGCAGTCCAGCCAGCACGCATCCGACCGATGTGGCAATCTGCACTCTGCACTCTGCACTGCCGGTGGGATCCCAATTACCGAAATCGTTACCTTCCACTTCGCCGAGACCTCTCACCGTGACCTGACCATCGGGACGGCACTTACACGAAGCGGACACAATCATGGAAATAGAAGAGTAAACAAGTGCGACATGCGTCTTTTCATGTTGTGTCGACACTGCCATTGCAAGCTTACTCGCACCGCAGCGATGCTGATGGAACCCATTGGCCGCAGAGAAGCTGTTGATCCAATTGTCCCACCCACTTCCAACTCAGCTTCGCCTTCACCGTACCACGCCGGATACAATCGTTTCTCAGCCAAGAACCCAAGCTGGTCCCAGTCCCAACAAGCCTAGACCCAAAGGTCAACATCCCATGTGACGAATTGGAGCAAACTGGTTGATCGCGGCAAGAATTCAGGTCTGTGAACGAGCAGCTCATCACTATTCCTGACATGAGCTATTTGCATCGCGTGGTACCAAAAATGCTTCTTTGCCATGTGGTAACAAACACCAACGGGCAAACGGCTTTGTTTACTTTGTTCCAGGGGGCAGATGCTATACCCCTGAATCCAACAACTGCTGTTGTGACAGGTTGTCTTGGCGTAGCACCGCAGCTGCCACCACATACAACCCCCAAGTAAGAACAACCCCTGCATAATATTACTGTTATCGATATTGACCAAGCCGCCTTTGCCTTTTGCAGACCTACCTAGTCATGGGCTTTTGGTGGGTAAGTGAGGGGTTTAGTCCTTGGCCAAGCGACCTCGGACGTTCAGCTTCTTCCAGCCTCCCAGAAGTCGTACGAGCCAGGTAAGCTGACGCCGTCCACTCCCCGAAAGTATCACCAACTTCCACACTCTGACCACAGAAACCATGACACAGGACAAGAAACTCATCGTTGTTGTCGGCGCCACGGGCAATCAAGGCGGCTCTGTCGCTCGCCGCTTCCTTCAAGACCCGCGATATGCGGTCCGCGGCCTAACCCGCAACATCTCGTCCCCAGCTTCCCAAGCCCTCGCGGCTCTGGGTGCGGAGATGGTGGCCGCTGAGCTCGATGATCCAAAGACTCTTGATGCCGCATTTGCAGGAGCAAACATCATCTTCAGCGTCACCCAGTACTGGGAACCCTTCTTTCGTCCCGACTGTCGCGCTAAGGCGCAGGAGCTCGGCATCACTTGCCGTCGTTACGCCTACGACGTGGAGTATCGCCATGGAAAGAACATTGCCGATGCCGCAGCCAAGGTGGTGGATACGTTGGAGGACAACGGCTTCCTGGTATCGACCCTGAGCCATGCCCGGAAGTGCAGTGGCGGGAAGTTCACGGACTTGTATCACTTTCACTCCAAGGCCGATATCTTCCCTGATTATGTGCGGGAGAAGTACCCGGCTCTGGCGGCAAAGATGTCCTGCGTGCAAACGGGCTTCTTCATGACCAGTCACGCCATCCTTCCGAATTCGTATTTCCAAAAGGTGTGTTGCCCCTTTTTGTTCAGTCGCTTCTTTGAGAACTCACCAGTTACGCAACAGCAAGCCGATGGCTCTTTACACATGCGCTTCCCGTGCTCGCCCAACACGCTGATCCCCCATCTGGATGTCAACGGCGACACTGGAAACTTTGTGTACGCCGTTCACCAGTTGCCTCCGGGCAAAGATTACATCGCCATGGGCTCCCACGCGACCTGGCCCGAGTACCTGCAGGCATGGGCAAAGGCAGCTGGGGTTCCCGCGGAAAAGGCCGTCTACGAACAAGTGTCAGTCGATGACATGATAGCAGACACCGCGGATAGAAACACGGGTATTGAGGTGGCGATTATGTTTGCCTACTCTGATGATCCTGGCTATGGAGGTGGAATGAATTTGGTGACGGCGGAGGATATGAGGAAGGTGAGTGATCGTGAACGAGAAGCCTTGCTGGAGGAGTTCGTACTGACTGTTATGAACAGGCGGGGATTGAGTGTCCCATGACGAGCTTGGAGGAGTGGATGAAGAAGCAGGATTGGTCGGCTGTTTTGAGCAAGTGATAGGGGGCGTGTTTCAAGCAAAGGGGAGGACCAAGATGAGGTCAAGTACAATGAACCGATAACGAGTTAACGATAAAAGCCACATGTTTGGATTGACCAATAAGCAGAGGGCCGGCGTCCCAAGAATCCGGGACGACGGGACCCTGATCAACCGTCCCGTGGTCCCCAGATTTGTGACATTGGGATCCAGGATACCAGTGACGTTAGACGCGGGAAAAATACCAAACGTGAAGGCATATAAGGACAGGGAACCACGACATTTGAATCTGGCTTTCTTCCTTCGAACACTCCGTCGCGCTGAATGTCTCTTCCAGACAACTGACTCTGCCAGTCCGCCACTGCTCAAACGCCGAAGGGACGGCCTGAAGCACCGACCGCCTTGAGATCATTTGCTGCGCTGTATCGTCATCTTGGACACTCACACCGAATGCAAGACTGACTGACTACCGTCGTCTGGTCAGAGTCAGGTGCAGATGTCAACAACCGCGCAAACAGTCGCGATCAACAAGAAAGGTTCGGACGACCGCCAGCTGGCCATTGTGGATCACCACTTGCCGTTTTGGAAAAGCCTCCACCTTTTCTGGAATCCACACAGTCCAGATCAAGCTGCATTCGCCTCTTGCTTGTGCGGGGAACTTCTAGACGCCCGTCAAAAAGATCATGTCGTGCTTGCAGACTATCAGATGAAGATGTGAGTGGTAGAAAGATCTTGCAGAGTGATCCTGCAGAGATTTTGACATATCAAAGTTTGGCGTTTGCCCCGTTGTTCTTGTCGTCCGGTCATCATTCGGGACACAGTGCAAACAGCTTATCTTGATGCGTCTAACCGCAATTGCTCTTAGTCGCCCTTAACCCTCTTCTGTTCGGCTGGTCCGATAAGGATTTGCTCGCACCGTGACGGCCAAACTGACATCCATAATCGACACCGACTCCTCCATCTCGGCTCTCTCCACCCACAACTTCACTCGAGTTCTCGAATCAGGACGTTAACCTACCCTTTCTCTTTTCCTTCAGGGATTCCTCTCTTGGAATTTTTCTTTTTTGCTTTTACACTGATTGCCTTCCTTCTTTCATTTTGTATTTTTTCTGCTGATACTCATCTTGACAGCAGCGCCCCTAGGTACCAGTTTGCTGTCCAGGACCATACCGTCGTCCAGCTGTTCTCGAGTCTCGACAGTCGACGCCCACCACTTTTATGCCCTCTTCTAACCGGCGGCGCTGCGGGGCCATCAAAATCTAAATCACAACACAAGCAGCGTCTACGACCTCTGTCAGGAGGGTGACGTTGCCGTCAGCCATGGTGTCTTTCAACCGGCCCCCAGTCCTTTACGGCTTTGACCCGGAGATACAAGAAGATCACCCTTTCGACAATGTCTGGTCGGCTGGATTCATATCCAAAGTCTACACTGATGAGAAAGACCCCGAAGTTCTGCGATTTGACGCGGACCCGTCGCTCAAGACAGAACTTAGGTATGGCAATAATGTGTTCGTACTCTTCAAGGCCCTTTGCTGGTGCGGCGAGTTCTGGGGCCAACAAAACTTCTGGACTGCCATGGCTAGAGGCTATAGCGCCCAACCTAGCTACGTCAGGGAGTTGGTCTATATGCTTGTAGACGCGCGAAAAACTGCTCTGCAAGGCCTGACCGGTGTTCACAACTCACCCGTTACCCATGTTGTCGATGACTTCATTGACTGGCTGGACCAGTACGGCCCTCAACTTACCAGCCGCAACGCCGGCAAACCTACCGATCCAAACCTACTCTCCACTGCCGACGCTTTCTTCAGCAGTATGAGGGGTAAATGTATCAATTCCAACAAGATACCCGTCTTACTCATTGGGCTAAAGCCACGCCTCCAGAACCCTCAACGGAACAGGCCTCAAAACCATCGTCAAGACCCGCTTGACCACCAAAGGCCGCCGAACCACTTCCCGCCGGCTCGCTCGAGGTCGCCTCCCACCATGCCTGTCAAGCCTGAACCACGAACTGGCGGTACGGGCTGGGAACTAAACAGGGAATCCGCGCAACATCCCATGCCGCTGCGGAAGCGATCGGGGTCACCATGTGACCAGGACGAGTTTCACCCGCCCAAACGGCATCACAGCTCTGGACGGTACCCAGAGCAACACTCACCACGACAATGGCATCCGGAGCAGGGGCCTCCATCACGACAGTCATATGAGGATGAGTACCGTGGATGGCATCAACCCGGAGAACGGCGGCCACCACGGGGCCCGCGCTCCGAGGAGACGTTCCCGCCTCGATCGCCTGCCGGATTGCCGCCTCGACCACCTACCGCGCCCCGTGCTCAACCACAACTTGAGAAGCAGCAAAATCAGGACCATCAGAGACGTGAGCAACACATGCTCAAGCAACAGCAAATGGAAGATCAGAAACTCAAGCAACGGCAGCTGGAAGAGGAGAGGCTTAAGGAGCAGAAGATCCAGGAGCGTCGGCTTGAACTGCAAAAGCTCGAACAACAAAAAATCGAGCTTGAAAAACAAGTTCAAGAGCAGAAGCAGCGGCTGGATAACCAGCGGCTCGAACAGCAGAAGCTCGATCAACAGAAGGCTCAAGAGCAAGCGAAGCTCAGAGAACTCAAGACTCTCGAAGAACAACAGCAAGAACGATCCCGGCTGCTTGACGAAAAGAAGCTTAAAGAATACAAGCAAGCCGAAGCTCAAAAGCAGGCCGAAGCTCAGCAGGCCGAAGAGGCTCGGAAGCAGGCCAAAGAAGCTCGGACGCGACTCGAGGAGCAAAAGAGGCTCGAGGAACAGAAGAGACTAGAGGAGCAAAAGAGGCTCGAAGAACAGAAGAGACTGGAGGAGCAAAAGAAGCTCGAGGAACAGAAGAGACTGGAGGAGCAAAAGAAGCTCGAGGAACAGAAGAGACTCGAGGTGCAGAAGAAGCTCGAGGAGGATCGCAAGCGGGCAGAAGCCCAGCAGGCTGAGGCCCAAAAGCGGCTCGAAGAGGAACAAAAAGCCCAGAAACGCCTCGAGGAGGAACGCAAGCGAGCCGAAGCTCAGCAGGCCGAAGAAGCTCGGAAGCAGGCTGAAGCCCGGGAGCGACTCGAGGAGCAGCAGAAACTCGAGGAGCAAAAGAGACTTGAGGAAGAGCGCAGGCAAGCCGAAGCTCAGAAGCAGGCAGAAGTACAGAAACGTCTCGAGGAGGAACGCAAGCAAGCTGAAGCTCGCAAGCAGGCCGAAGAAGCTCGGAAGCGACTCGAAGAGGAACGCAAGCGAGCCGAAGCTCAGCAGGCCGAAGAAGCTCGGAAGCAGGCTGAAGCCCGGGAGCGACTCGAGGAGCAGCAGAAACTCGAGGAGCAAAAGAGACTTAAGGACGAGCGCAAGCAAGGCGAAGCTCGCAAACAGGCCGAAGAAGCTCGGAAGCGACTCGAAGAGGAACGCAAGCAAGCCGAAGCCCAGAAGCAAACCGAAGCTCAGAAGCAAACCGAAGCTCAGAAGCAAGCCGAAGCTCAGAAGCAAGCCGAAGAAGCTCGGAAGGGACCCGAAGAGCAACGCAAACGCGAGGCGCACAAGCGGGTTGACGATCAGAGAAGAATAGAAGTTGAGGAGCAGGAGAGACTCGAACAAAATCCTCAGGAAGAACGCAAACTTGAGGAGATGCGCCACTCTAAACGTATAGATGAAGGAAAGGGCACCGCACATCTTTCAAGCTCGACCATATCAACCGTTCAAGCTCCAGCCTCTTCGCCCTTTCTCTTCGGATCCCAACTGAGAAATGAGTTGGTGGAAGCCAACAAGAGGAGCTCGGAGTTGCATAGGTACAGATCCCAGGCTAATAAACGAGAGAGTCCTTTCACTACAACTCGGGATCGTATCTTACTGTGGAGAGGGCGCTTGGCAGTGCCAGAGGGTACGCTGCAAATAAACGCCATTCATAATTGCCACCGCGGATACATGCCCGTACATTTCGGGAAAGACAAAACCAGGAAGGAGGTTTTTGACATGTACTGGTGGCCAAGCATCACCAAGGATGTAGAGCGTTTTCTTGACAATTGCTCTGATTGCCACCGTCGCAGACAGGAGTTAAAGGACCAATTTAAGCCGAGGGAAAGGGAACATCGAAAGCCTGAACCACAAGACACAGCCTCTACTACTCAACCGAGCAGTCAATCAATTGCTCCCACCAACAAGGATCAGCAGCGCGATAACCCTAGGACTGCCAACAGCGCCGGCCTATCAGAAAGCAGTGGCACTTCGCTCAGCACAACCAACTCCCCTGCACCTGCTCACTCTTCCGATGCCGTTGTTTCGGTTCCGTCTGTCTCAGAAAGGACCGACATTCCCGGACCGCGACCCTCACCCCATCCATCCGTCTCATCTTCAGACGAAGAAGTTGCTGGGTGGAAAGAGATGGTTTCCACACTCGAGAAGAAACTGGCGGATACTGAGGGGCAGCTTAAGGCGGCTGCCGTCATTCGCCCGCTTGAAAGAAGCATCAGCAAGTTCCAGTCGGATGTTAGCGCTCTCCATGGAAATATGAGCACGCTCTTCGACTCGTTCCAGGCCATGATGGACAGGATGACCTTCATGCACGACGATATTGCGAATGTCAAGGAGAATGTCCAAGGCAAACAGCAGCAACACAGTGACATCGAGGAGATTTCGCTTTCTGTAGAGGATGTCAAGGAGAACGTCGCATTGGTGCTGAGCGAAATCTCCGACCTCCGCCTGCAGCACCAGCAGCTGGAAAAGAGGGTTCTTGCAACACCCTTTAGGGCTGCTCCGTCTAGGGACTCGGAAGCTCTAATGTCTGCCCTGGCTGCCATCTCGCAAAAGGTCGACGCCTTGAACAACGAGGTGTCCGATCTGAGAAAAGAAGGCCAAGCGCAACGGGATATTGCCCCTCCAGCTACCGCGAGCCCTGACGATATCAAAGATCTCATGGGTGTCGTGAAGATGGTTTCTGATAATGTTGACCTGCTTAAAAATGAAGTGATGGACTTGAAGGAGCGCGCTCGGACGGATGACACTTCCGGCTCTTCAGGAAGCACCAGTGGTTCCGTCGACGCCGAGCTTATCAAAGCACTGTTCGGGGAACAGAAGGCTCTGATTCAGAGTCAGAGCCAAAAACTGGACAGAATGGCGAAAGAATTATCGAGTCTACAAGCTCAGGTGTATGCTTCTGGTAGGACTCAGCCTCAGCCGAAGAGCTTGAAGCAAGCCATGGCGGCTGCAGAGAAAGACTTGCAGCACCATCTCATCACGATGCAGAATTACCGAAACAAGATGGCCGAGCGAGGGAACCCGCCACCGGCTGTCGTAGCGAACATGGCCGACATGTGTCAGACGTTGGAAGAGTGCATCCAGTATTCCAAGACCGGCCAAAAGTAACGACACCTGCATTACTTACCGAAATGGAAATTACGACTCCACGAGATCCTGTTGTCATCCTTTACTGGAGGACTGAACTATCAATACATATTCACCCTGGATTTCCGCCGCCGGCAGCTGCTTCGAGCATTGATACGCATACGAGCACTCCCATGACGTCCGTTGGGACCATCCGGACGGCTCCTTTTTACGACCAGCACGAAGTATGGTGTGCACGACAACTGAACAACTTTTAATGTGCAGCTCCAGGTCTCCGTGCTATTCATGGTTACTCCCTAATACCATGCACGGAGACGCTGGTCTGTAGTTTGGCGACCATGTTACGAACATGCTTAGAAGCTACCATGAAGTTACCATGCCAGATAAGAACGCCATTATCTTTGGGGACGCAAGTCGCATCATAGAGCCATAAATAGACCGGACAACCGGTATATCACACCTAGTTACCAATAGACGACCTCATTGCTAATTCGTTTGCGCCATATGGGCTATGCCGAGTGCTGACGTTCGATCAGGTCAGCCGGGCCACCTATGAACAAGCACATTTATGAATGGATTTATATGTTCTGACTGATGCCAGGATAAACGGTGAAAGATGAAGACAAATGCTGACTAGGGCTAACACAAGGAACAAACCAACAGTTTGCTCGCCTGATGGCGCACGAGACGCCAGACGGACAGAGATACCAACCCGATGAATACTGAAATTGGAGTGCTCATTCAAGCAATCTGAAGCCCGCGCAATGCATCATCGTTCTATGAAGTCAATATGGAGCTGCAGAAAGTCAGATATCCATATTGGAGGCGTCCCGTATCACGTGCGGCCCAACCATTGGCTCCC